>CAKNXH010063125.1:106232-118968 GCA_932178445.1 Andricus quercusramuli
AAGAAAAATTCAAACTTTGGCGCGCTTTATAAAACGGGCGTGTCACATTCTCCATGACATTATTGATGCAGCTCCATATAGAATTCGTTTCCGAAGGATTTCACTTTGGCGCCGTTTACCACAATAAATGATCAAGTGTTTGATCAAGTTTCGTCTGCTTCGAATGAACTCTGACGTCATATTTTCGATCTCTCTTCTCACGGATTATGTTTTCCCAAGGTTGCACTTTCACGCCATTGACCGCAAGAAATGATCAAATTCTAATTTGTGCAGAAAATATAGTTTTGTCAAGCGTAGCTTCTTTTATCGACCATCTCTTTCTAAATTTTCGTCTGCTCCTCGGAATTTATGGGATACTTTCAAACGAAACTTCTTCCCATCAACAATTTACAAAATTGTATCGACTGTAAGACCACTACAGTACACGTAAGTATAATTAAATTTAATCTCAATACAAATTTATATTAAATATACATAATTTGCAGTGCCGGAAAAATCAGGGGTTTGGACTTAGAAAATTTTCAGAGCCATTTTCGGCCATTTTAAAAGATGTTGATCCACCACCTTTAACTACTAAATCAATCGGACGCAACAAACAGCCAAATCAGGACTCCAAAGAGGCCTCATTCTGTTAGCAGCACACCGAATAGAAGCATGGAGCAGAAGAAGATTCGGCTGAGGGGAACAACAGTCTGTTATAGCCAGGCCCTTCAAAGTCACCTGAAAGTGGCCATAGTCTCCGAGGTGTTTCCAATAGCCAAACTCGATGACAACCAGGTCAAGGCGATTGAAGATGCATTATAGAGGTGGGAGCTAAGATCCAAGTGATCGACAGCAAACTTCTCCCAATCCCAGTAAAGCAGTTGGCTTAGATTTCTGGTGTATCCATATAACTATCAGCAGTACTAAAGAGCATACCAATCCAAGATCTGACCATGAAAGCGAGAGGATGGAAGGTTATTGATGTCAAGGCGGTTGGTCAAGCTACCGAACTTGTAATAACTGCAGAGCCACGAGTGGTCGAGAGTCTCAAGAAGATTGACTGCAGGCCTCACTATGGGTTGAAGAGGATCAATGTGAAGATCCCCTCAATAACCAAAGTTACATCCGAAGACAGAACATTGGGTCAGTTTTCGAAAGAGGTGGAAGAGACAATTAAAAATTCAAATTGACATTAGATTTCTCCCTTCCAGTCTGGATTTTATCCAGATAAACCTTCAGCACGCTAAAGGATCGCCTGCTATCTTAAGTAGACGTTCGAGAGCGGAATAAACAGCTTTTGCCTTATCACAAGAAATTTGGACTTACAAGCCGAAAATTCGAGGCCGAAGTAACAAGAGCTTATCAGTCATCATGGACTTTTCGTAGAAACACCTAATGCAGCACTTTATATTAGAGGCGATTTTGAATTTATTGGGTTACCAAGGTTCTTTTGTAGATACTTGGTGGCAATATAGATGAAGTATCACTTAAATAGCAAGCGCCTATTTGCTCAGCGTACCTACCATTTTACTCCAAGGACCCACCACTATCTGAGGAATGGAGGAATCTGGTGGACTACTGCTGCGTTGAAGAATAGGCATTGCTTATCAGATTGAGCGCTAAAGCATATCATTAGGCTCGGTATAGTGAGGAAACTAACTAACTAACAAATCACACAATCAGAACGATTTTTTCCAACTATCTGAAAAGAGGAGAAAAAAAGTATCTAAGTCGTTTTTGAGACATATGTATGATAAATTTTTTAATTATTATTGAAAAATGGACATTTGACAAAAACCAGGAGGGTAAAATTTTACAAAAATATAATACCTTCTCTGGATGAGAATGTGAAAATAGGATGAATTATTCAAATTTTCAAGTACAATGAGCATCAATTATTATTATACCATTATGCCATTTCCTTTTCGGGGTAGGCGTGACACTATCGGTTGAAAAATAGTAATATGGGGAAGGAGGTATAGAGTTTTTAGATTGATCTAGAATTTTCGTGACATTTATTCAAATAACAAGTTCGTTCCACAACACTGCTGCGACCCAGGTTGCTGATCAATCTGTCTAGCGATCACCTTAAGTGAAGAGCTTCACATGGTTGTTATGTGAGTTTCCCCACTTGGGCATATTAATATTCAAGGTCTTTTGTTTCAGGCGTCATTCACTCTACTCACATTCTTTTTATAAACTAATTGTCGCCACACTTTTCTGTCCTGGCATACTTCTCTAGCTTCCTTCACGTCCATGCATTTTTTGTTGCAAGCTCTCGCGTTTATATGGCTTCTTATGTCTCTTCGGAATAAGGTCTCATTCACACATTCTAACCATTCTTTCCGTGGTCTGCCTCTGGGCATACTGTCACTTACTTCACCTTCATACACCTCTTTCGTCAGACATTCATCTTTCATTCTTCCAACATGTCCAAACCATCTCAACTTATTTCTTTCCCATGTGTCAACTATTTTTCTGACTCAGGGGGCTTCAAAACGTCGACATTTGATGGACTCCACGAAAGTCATTTTTCAACTAGAGTCAATACCTTCTCATTATGATGAGAATGTAATAATTCAGTATTTTTGTGCGATCAAAATTTGAATTTTCAATTTTTTCAGGAAAATTCAAAAAGTTGTCACGACATTTGTATGGGGCTTTCAAAAACAAAAGTTTTTTGTCTTTTTGCTTCTTTCCACGTTGTGCTTTGTTTTGCTTAAAATTGTAATCTTCGTGTTTTTAGGGGGATTTTGAAAGTGCCATAACTCTGACAATTTTCTTTTCATCGAAAAAAGTCGTGAGAATAAATTATTCGAATTTCTGATTGCTACGGAAAGCCTTCCCTGGAATTTCTGAGTTTTGAAAAGAATGGTCTGAAAAATTGTTTAAATTGTCCAACTTTTTGAATTTTTATCCAAAATAGCTCGTTAACGAACTCGATCTTTCTTTTTTGTCCCTGAAACTGTATACCAAAGCTTCAATCCAATCCGATTAGTCTTTTAAAAGTTATCCGGTATAAAGACGACGACGACAACGGCGACAACGACAAACAGACACCGACGTGAAAACTAGTTTTTCTGACTCAGAGGGCCTCAAAACGTCGACATTTGATGGAATCGACGAAAGTCATTTTTCACATGAAATCAATACCTTCTCATTATTATGAGAATGTAAAAAGACTGGGATGCGCCCTGACGAAATCCTAGACTTGAGGTCCAAAAAATTATACTTGACGTCTTTTTAACAGGATTAAAAAGAATAGAAACTGAAAGGTGTATAGAGCAACCTTAACGAAATATTTATAATAATGAGATGCAAAATGTGGCAAGGGACTCATGGAGGGGCTTCAGGGACTCGTGGAGGGGGTTTTATTAGGGAATCGAGAATATAGCTGACACTGCTAGGCTTGAGAAAACCTTAAGAGGTATCGTCTTTTTTTCATTTCGTATTGTTTCATTGTCACTTATTCAAAAATGAGATGGGTAGTTAAACAATTTAAACCATTGAAAGCTGCAGGAGATGATAAAATATTCCCTGTATTATATCAAGAAGTATTTCAGTCCTTGGTGGTTCCAGTATGCGGCATCTGTCGGGCATGCTTATCAATGATATACATTCCGGTATCTCAGTGAAAAATCAGTGGTCCTTTTCCTGAAGGAGGAAATCCTAACGGAAGAACTTCTTGATAGGAATCAATTGATCTCATAAAAGACAGCTCTACCGTAAAATTCCTATGCGTTCAACTCCCGATCGTACAATGCGGAAAGGTGAAGAAATGATGAAAGGTTATAATTATATTTTAGTTCTATAAAAAATAAATTAATTAAAAAAAGTCGCGAACAAAATAATAGTCTAATGTAAGATGCGTACTGAAATGTACCATAAATTTGTACCAAATATGTAACTTTCTAGAATAAATCACTAAAGGTGGCCCACATATGGAGCCGGAACGTTTAATGAAAATCTAAATCTTCTTCACCATTAACGGACCCCAATGCCACAAAACGAAAAACTAGTTCCATCACTCTAGACATCCAATACAATTTTCTAAGCTTGTACAAAGAGCTTTAATGATCGACACAGAAATTTGTATGTCATGGAAACCTGAGTACACCTAATTTAAGCCACGCTAGGGCAAAGTTTCCACAATAAATTTTTATTTGGATCCCATACTGCTCAGCTGCATTTATCACGTGTGGCGTTCTTTGTTGGTCGTCTATTTCTATTGCTTCCTTGTAGGATAGATCGCGGTTGACTTCTGGAGCAAGCGCATTCGTGTGGCCTTTGCCCCCAGTCCTTGCACACGAGAGTTTGGCGTGGTTGGGTAATTGATTGCTATAGTTAGTTCCGCAGGGAGTAGTCAGTTAGTCGTAGTTGCCGTGAGCAGGGGCGAACGCAGAAAATATTGGGGGGGGGGGGGGGGCGTCTCATGAAAAAAATGATCATCCTTTTCCGAGATTGCAACACTTTTCCTAAGTTTTTTTGAAATTGTGGGTACTTTAATGTTCAAAGTCGATAATGAAACAAGTCAGGAAATAAGGTATAAATATTATAATCACTTTATTTTAAAACTAATAAAACTCTCGGATACAGTTCGGGCTTGCAAATTACGCGTTGATGCTTTTCGAATAGCGGTCGACGATCTTCTGAAGCATTTTTGGCACGCAGGCCCCGATGAGAGACCCGTGGGGTCCTTCCCCCTCTTCCCCAGTTCCATCCCTCTAGTCCTACTACGTTGCTGCAACATTACAATATCCTGAACTAAAATCTAAACTAGCCGTCTGGGTGAAAGCTAGTTTGGTCATCTTGGGTCTTTCTTATACTTTTGAAAACTGCCTGAGTAAATTCGGCTCCTGACCATAAACTTAATCCCCAAGGAAACCAAACTGGCACGTACACCCCATCTCGGTTTATCATGAAAAACTTTCTTTTCGACTATTTTCAAGTATTCGTAGACAATATTACTACAAAATGTTATGCCAATCATCTTTATTTCGTACATATATTACGATATTAATCACTCATTACACCTTATCAAACATTAATACGTACTTATATGTATTAAAACTATTCCTGCTGATTGTTAATAACAAATTCTCACAAACAGTTAAAATCTGTTATCAAGTTGTCGCAGCTACAGTGCTATACTCATTTTTCTCGGGTTTTTAGCCATGATATCTAATATTTGATCAGTGCTAATTTGTCGGTCTCTATGAACATTGAGAAGAGCTAATCCATTATATCGTTGCTCTCCAGTCTGGCTGCGCAAATACCCAGATAGACAAATGTTCTCATCTTGAAATCAGGTGGAAATCACGGTGATGAAAAAAATCACGCGTGAAGTCGGAGCGGACAATAATTGCCGACTCACCATGAAGTCATGTGGAAATCACGCGTAAAAATGTACGCGAAACTCAGACGTGACAAATACATATCACATGAAACTTCACTGTGAAATCTTTTGCAGATCACGGTGATTTTTTATTTGCGTATGATTTTTCATTTTCACTCTACGCTTGCCGCGTTCAAATTCTAGAGTGTGTCATCTGGAATTCACATGTGAAAAATCACGAGTGACTCAGACGTAACAAATACATATCACATAAGAATTCACTGTGAAATAATTTTCAGATCACGCGTGATTTTTCATGTGCCCGATTTCATGACCACATTACATCGAAATCATGCGTGACTTTAACGTGATAATCACAGTAGCTATCTGGGTAGTACCAGTCTGATGGGCCAGGATCTGCTATACCAGACGCTGGTGCCAGACTAGCACGCCAAAGCGGAGCCAGCCGGGCGGCAGGCTGCAAACAGATTCTTCTTTTCCTAGCGCCTAGCTGGCGCCAGTCTGCAGTTATCTTGCTACACTGTTAGAAATTTCTGTAGGAATTTTCAGAGACGCGTCACTGAAGCTTCATGCAGAAACCGTTTCTAAATTTTCCTAAACTGTGACAGAAATTTCAGCAACGGCAACTGCATAAAGCTTCAGTCACATGTTTTAGAAAATTCTGTTACAGTTTAGGAAGTTTCAGTTGCTGTAACTGAACATTTCAAGAGGTCGAAAATTTTTTTTCGGGTGGGTCGAAAAAACGAAATTTTAGAAAGCGAATTCGGAACTATGTGGAAAAGTAGCGTATTGCGACCCTAAAAACGTATAAATTATTTGGTGTCGATTGATTAAGGCCTTCTGAGAGCGCGTTATGAAACTGTGTTTGAAAAATTATATAAGTTATATGGATTTGATATTATCGTGTGTTACAATTTTTTTTATGTTCTTCGGGGTTTTCCTCGTCTCCAAAAATTCTGCCAGTTCGGCAATGAATGCTCTCTTGGAAAGAATTCAGATTTAGTAGACCCTTGTTTTGAAAAGCATTTTTAAAATCTACAGAAACGTCGAAAGAATTATTTCAGATATTTGAGGCTTTTCTACTCATCCAAATACACTAGAAAAAAATTCTACATGATTGAGAATAGATCATTTGAAGAAAAGAAAACACAAAACTCAGTTTTTCAATAATTCACTGTGCTTACATTTAATGATTTTGAATCATGTCGAAGTTTTTTCCAGTTTATTTGAATTAGTAGAAAAGCCTCAAATATGTTAAATAATAATTCTCCCATACTTTCTGTAGATTTTCAACACGTTTTTTAAAAACAGAGGTCTAGTCAACCTAAATTGTCTCCTAGTGAACGTTCATTAAAGAAATGTCAGAATTTTTGGAGACGAGGAAGACCCCGAAGAACATACAAAAATTGAATCACACAATATTACCAAATCTTTGAAAATAATAATTTTTCCAAACACATTTGCATAACGCGTACTCAGAAGGCCTCAATCAACCGCAAAAAATAATTTATACTTTTCTTAAGCTCCCAATACACTGCTTTCTGACATAGTTCCAAATTCCATTTCTAAAATTTGTTTTTTTTTTGACCCACCCTGATACTCGTTGCATCCAATATATGATCGAAGACCATCTTTTATGATGAGAAGTTTCTTTTTAATTTGATTCATTGAGTATATTATACATATAACATAGATATGTACGTAGTTATTTGTAAAGAAACTTCGCTCGTATATAGTCTTGCTATAACTTATATTTTGGAGTCAAATAGACACTGCAAATTTATATTAAAATTAATTAACCGAACAAAATATCTGTTCCTTGATCTACGTTGTAAATCAATAAATGAGAGCAATGAGATATTAGAACGATTAAAAACTACAGAATTAACCTACCTACCCAGGAGGGCGTCATTTTACGTAAATAGCGGACTCACCATCCAATTGAAACCTGGATCGAATTCTTTTAAATATGCAATTATCCCACTTCATTTTGCACTTTATAGCTGCCGATTGGCACTAGACTGCCATGTTTTGTCTCGCAACGAACGCGATCGAGAAAAAACGAGTGCGCATGCAACTGCGCACTTCTTTCAGTTACGATACCTTATATTTCTGTTATGGTTTAGGAATTTTAAGAAACTATTTGTAATTTTCAGATACCGTTTCTGTAGTTTGATAAAAATTTAGTAAATTTGCTATAAAAGTTACTGAATTTCGTTTTCAGCAACCTAATTTCGTAAATTTCAGTTACTCTAGTACAGACATGCCCAACTCGGGGAAATTTCCTCCGGGAACACATGTTCAGAGTTCCCTACTCTTTGTACTAAAGAGCGGGAGTGGTAGTAGACGCATGCGCGTGGTAGCCGCGTACGTCACAGAGGAGAGATTCTCGCAAGCGTTTACCACCACTCCCGCGCTCTAGGAGAAAGAGTAGGGAACTCGGAACATGTGTTCCCGGAGGAAATTTCGCCGAGTTGGGCATGCCTGCTCTGGTACCTTAAATGTGTCGGAATTTTCCGAATATTTCTAACAGTGTACTAGGAATTGTTCATCGCAAACATCCAGACTTTCAATGAATGTTTTCCGTCCCTTCTCCTTAGGAACATTCGAACAGTGCCTGAAGTTAAGGACAAATTTTTTAATTATTCTAAGCATGAAAAAAGGACAAATTTTTTAATTTTTTCAAGCACAAACGTGAATCTATCATTTTTGAGGGTAAGAAAATGATGATTTAGTCAATGACGCTTTCGCACTGAATCTGCCAGAACTATAAGCATGGCCGCTTATGGTTAAGATCATGATCCAACCCACGCAAGGTCTAGCCAAGCCCAAGTAAAAAAAAAACTGCAGTCAATCAGCAGCGATACCAGCTACATTGCCATATTGAATCAATGCATAGCTGGCCTCTGGCGGTATTTTCAAATGCATACTCGACAAAAAAAGTAAAGGGAAATCATTAAACTCAACTTTTGAATTTTTTCAGAAACTGGGGGGGGGGTGAACCCCCAAACCCCCTGCCTGCGTTCGCCACTGGCTGTGAGGTCTGGCAACACTAGACAAAGTACCGAGAGATGCGAATAGAACAGAACAGAAAAGTAGAGAAATATAAAGTGAAAGAGTAGAGAAAAGCGAAGAGAAGAGAGAGACCGGGTTGGGTGTGCTATTATGTAGCCCGGTCGATTCAGCCCCGGGCACTCGACACCAAGCCACCTCTATCAGCACTCTGCAGTATTCCCTCTCTGAGGCTACTCTGCGCTACACCACAACTACAACCACCACCCCCTTTTATTTTTCCCACGCTCTCAGCCACAAAAGCCTTGTACTCGCTCACGCACGTAAACACTGAGGACGCTGCCAACATTGATTACATTTCACCTGTGGGTCAACCTCCCTATTCCATATACCGTATGATCACAGCTCTGCTCTTCATATAAAGATTCCCGTATCTGCAGTTCGTATAATTCTCCTCTCACTTTTCAGAACCAAAAATGAAAATCATCAAGGATTTTCTTATCGTTTGAGATGATAAATATCCATTACGTACCGTGGTGTAGTCGAGGACTGGCGGGGCCTGCCGCCGCCAGGCAACTTATTTTGGAGGCCTGGCGGTGCCAGGCCACTTATTTGTCATACGGAAATTTTTTCGCTAGTTATCATTAAAAGAGCCATCTGCACAATATTGAGAATTTAATTTTAAGACAGATTGAAACCCAACTTTCAGACAACAAAATACCGGAATCCGGAATACAGTAAACTATTACTGGATATCCCGGACCGTAAATTCATCTCTCTCAGAGTCTCAAAGACTAAGGAACTTGCAATAAATGGAAAAATGGTCTATACTCTACACTGTTGGAAATATTCGGAAAATTCCCACACATTTAAGGTACTAAAGTAACTGAAATTTACGAAATTAGGTTGCTGAAAACGTAATTCAGTAACTTTAATAGCAAATTTACTAGATTTTTATCAAACTTCAGAAACGGTATCTGAAAATTACAAACAGTTTCTTAAACTTCCTAAACGGTAACAGAAATATAAGGTATCGTAACTGGAAGAAGTACGCAGTTGCATGCGCACTTCCCAATGGACACTCGAGTCTGAAAGATGTCGTTATGATATCTTTCTTCGGACGTTGTAAAGACATTCGGAAAAGATAACTAAAGGACATGTTTAAGATGGCGCAAATATGTCGCAAATTTTTTGCAATCGTAAAGACAACAAAGTGACTTTATAAGGATAATCGAAAACTGTCTTTAAGAGGTCAGTTGGTTGATCTTAAAGTCAATGAAAAGCGTTCTTTCAGAAATCTTTTCGCTGTCTATGTCTGTGGTTTTTTAATCGTAACGATGTCTGTAATGACGTACTTAGCAGAACGTCCGAAAGACGTCCTAATTATGTCTGATTGATAACCTAACGATACATTTGACAAAATCTTTAAATTAAAAGATTGTAATTGTTCATAATGTACTGGCATCTTAGTAATATTGGCAAGATCGAGGCAGAATACATTTTTTACTTTGGCAATGAGGAAAAACATAACAAATGGGCTCTATATACTCAGAAATCGCAAATCGCCCCACTGGGAAAAAAGGACAACGGTTTCCAAATTCGATTTCCATGCGTCTGACTAAAATTCGTGTAGCTGTCGAATCGAGTTTCAAATTGACAGAATTCTCGTACTGCCATCTCCGCACTGCGATGAGGATAGGAACGATTTTCTCGCGTTTGAAATGAATTTTACAGATTGTTACACACTGGATTATCAGTTAAATGCCAAGTTATTGAAACTCACAACTAAGGGCATTATAAATTGCAATTTACTCAAAAATGTCAGCAGAAATTAATTTTTTTGGTATCGAAATTCTATCAAAAATTAAATATAAACTGATATTTTAATGATAAGTGCACAACTAGTGAATACTGTGCAAGTCAATGTCGTAAAGATGTCGTAAAGACGTCGTTGCGATGTCGTAAAGACTTTGGCCCACAATTTCCAAATTCCATTTTTTACGTGTCTGACTAAAATTCGTGTAGCTGTCAAACCGAGTTTCAAATTGACAGCATTCTCGTACTGCCATCTCCGCACTGTGATGAAGATAGGAACGATTTTCTCGCGTTTAAAATTATTTTCACAGACTGTTTACACACTAGATTATCCCCTAAATGTCAAATTATTGAAACTCACAATCAAGGGCATTATAAATTGCAATTTATTTAAAAATGTCAGCAGAAGTTAATTTTTTGGTATCGAAATTCTATCAAAAGTGAAATAGCTCTCATTAATATCTATTAATTAAATATAAACTGATATTTTAATTATAAGTGCACAACTAGTGAATACTGTGCAAGTCAATGTCGTAAAGATGTCGCAAAGACATCGTTACGATGTCGTAAAGACTTTGGCCCGAGATTTTTAATTCGACGCCTTGTGAGTAGTGTTATAAAGTGTTTAAGTGCTTGGAGAAATTCTCACGAGCATGACAATTTGCTCGAGAATATGCTCGACCTTTGTGTGCTTTGAGAATTTAATGAGCATTTATGAGCATTTTGAATTAAGATTTAAAAAATCGTGTTTTCTAATTTTATTACTAATAACTACATTATTTAAATTTCGCTTGAGAATTCATGGTTTTAAATAGGAAAGGGTGCTAAATTTGAATGATAAAAGAAGTAAAAGTAACAGAAAACATACTATTCGCAATTAAACCGTGCCTTATTCAAGGATGCTACAATATCCCAATTTTCAAATTCTTTTAGCTTTAAAACTAACTATACACCTAATACACTTTTTAGTTGTGTTTTCAAATCAAAAAGATACATTTTCAACCAAAGAAATGAATTTTTCATTAAAACGATGAATTTCCAACCAAATACATGAATTTTTAACCAAATAGTTAGTTGAATTTTCAACCCAGGAGATGAATTTCCAACAAAACAAGACTCATTTTCAATAAAGTTCATGAATTTCCATCTAAAAAAATCACTTTCCTACCAAAATTAGAATATTTAAAATTTCATAAAAATAAACTATCAACCAAAAAAAAAACGAATTTAAAAAAATATATTTTTTACAATAACAAAAAAAATGATTTTCAAACCAAAAACAGAACTTAAATTTTTAGTTAAGACAATTAATTTTCACTAGAAAGAATTACATCTCAACAAAAAATTCCATTTTAAACTTCAAAATATAAATGTACTCAACAAAAAAATAATATTTCAATTTGCAGTCAGAAAAGCAAATTTAAAAAAAAACGAGTTTTCAACCAAATTTATTAATTTTCAATTAAAAATATAAATTTTCAAGCGAAAATGGAATAGTTATATCTTTATTTAAGATAAAAACAAATTTCGAAAATGAAAAGAAACGAAATTCCAGCGAAAGAAATTATAAAAAAAAGAGGAATTTTGAACCAAAAAATATGAAATTATGTCCAAATAGTGGATTTTTCGATCCAAAAGATGAATTTTATATCAACAAAGAAAAGAATTTTCAATTAAGCCGTTTTTTTTCCATGAAAGAAATGAATTCTTAACGACAAATAGAAAAGTTAAATTTTCTACTACACAGATAATTTTTTTACGAAAAATATTACATTTTTATGAAAAAGACCAAGTTTCCACAAAAAATGAAACAGTTAAATTTTCAGTTTAGGAAATTAATTTTTAATAAAATTAAAGTAAGTTTTTAACGAAATAATATAATTTTCAAACAAAAAGATTAAATTTGTATCAAAATAGAAAAATTATCGACAAAGAATGGGAGTTATATTTCCAGTTGAAAAAATTAATACTAAATAAGAAAAATCTCATTTTCAACCAAAAAGACTAATTTCACATTTTCAACCAATAAGAGGAATTTTTAACAAAGTACATGAATTTTCAGCCAAATATTTGAATTTTTAATGGAATTTCCAACCAAAAGGATGAATTAGTCTTCAAGAAAATTAAATGTTCTCCCACAAAATTCGAGTTTTCAATAAAATACAGGAATTGTAAACCAGATATTTAAATTTTCAACTTAAGAAGATAAATTCGGAACCAAAAATGTACGAGTTAAATTTTCAGTTGAAACAATTGATTCTCATCTAGGAAACATAATTTTCAACAAAATAATTAAATTTTGAACAAAAAATGGGGTTTCAACGAAAATGATGAAACATCAACCAAATAAATGCATTTTTAACAAAGTAGTTGTTTTTTTCCAAAAAGATGCATTCTGACGAAAAACGTGATATATAATATTCCAATCACACAAAGGATTTAAATTTTATACCAAAAATAGTTGAATTCAAGAAAAAAAGATGAATTTTCAACTAAATAGTTTGAATCCTCAACCAGTACAGACTAATTTTCAACCAAATATTTGCGATTTCCAACCATAATATTAAAATT
>CAKNXH010063126.1:0-69477 GCA_932178445.1 Andricus quercusramuli
AAAAAAAATTTAAAGGGCTGATAAGTTAACTGTAATATTTGAAAGATAAAATTACAGGGTGCCCACTTTCTGGAAAAACAGGGAAAATACAGGGATTTTTTATAAGGAAGTCACAGGGAAAATCGACAACAGTAGCGCTTAGAATTGTTTCTTAGCTCCAGCTTCAGCCCCCAGTCATAATTTTCAGAACTTAAATAAGCTCCGAGCCCTTAGTTCAAAGAGAACCCGAGATGAATCAAAGATCAAGAAACTACAGAAGAAATGAGATTCTTAAAATGTTTACCCACCTAAAATAGCTTTGATTTGACTGATTGAGAAACCAAAGATTGTAGGATTAAAGATTTGTAAATCTCGGTGCTGAACTGTTATTCCTACAGATGCCTCCTCTTTCTAAAATAATAACCGAAATTTTGTTTTCATCGCTCAAAATATTATTATACATGCTTCAATTTAAATTTCGTACATTCGATTGAGATCTTAATCTACATTTTCTATTTAGGTACAAAGGTCGTATACACAATATATAACATAAGACATACTTTGGGGTCATTGGACACGTTGCCAGAAACAAAATTGGCAACTTTATTTGGTAAAATTATAGTTATATGAACTGTTATAGGAACTGACGTTATCTTATTGTCGGACAGTACAATATGATAATATAAATTTCGAAATTTTACGTTTGCAATAGTATTTACAGTTCTATTAGATTTGAAATGCATTAGATTAGATTATTATTATTAGTCCCAATATGACCCTATAGTTAATCAATCGAATGATAAAGACTTACTATCTGAATCTCAGCTTTAACAACAACTTCACGATTCTTTATTTTTAATCGTCAGATACTCTACAAGTCTGTTTTATTTTTTTCAGTTAAACAAAAAACAACATGAGTAAAATCGGTATCAATGGATTTGGCCGTATCGGTCGTTTGGTTTTGAGGGCTTCAATTGAACGAGGAGCAACGGTATGTATTATTTTATGTATTGTTAAATTAAATATTAGCTTATTTAAATTTAAAGGGAAATTCGTTCCTTAATAGTAGTTTAATCCAGTAATTTTCGTGAATATTTTTTATGAAAAAAATCAACTGTTTTTCATGTATCATTTCAATATTGGAATCGCTGCGATTTTTAATACTAAATTGTGAAATAGGAAATGGAAACATCACATTTCTTAAAATTGTAAAGTTTATTATTTTTGATAATCATTCGACTATTTTAGAATTAATTCTCAAAATACTGTTTTTGATTGACCAATGTATCGATTGATGATAGTGCACCCATATTTTAAACCCCGTTTTGCACTTTCTCAGATTTTGTAATCACTTTTTTTCTAACAGAAAATGTGAATTCCTTTTTTGATTGGAAAAATCAGGGGTTGAAAAAAGTCGGAAGAATTACTTACAAGAGGAACTATAAATAATCGTTAAGAATATTAAATTTGAAACTTGTACTTTTTTATTCAAAATTTTAAAAGATTTAAACTCTGGCCTTTAAATATTATTAGTCAGGGAAAAGTCATCGAATTTTGAAAATGAAGTTTTTCGGCCACCCTGGAAATCAATAACATTAATCTCTCTGTAGATTTGACAATGTTTTTTTTTAATGATTATGAATATTCAGTATAAAAATTATAATAAAATTAATATTCAAGTAATTAACTAATCCATTCTGATTTGCAGGTCGTTGCTGTTAATGACCCCTTCATCGGTCTAGACTACATGGTGTACATGTTCAAATATGACTCCACACATGGAAAATTCAAGGGAGAGGTCAAGGCCGAAGATGGTTGCTTGGTCGTCAACGGCAACAAAATTATTGTCTACAGCGAACGGGACCCCAAGGCCATTCCCTGGGGCAAAGCTGGCGCTGAATACGTCGTAGAATCCACTGGTGTCTTCACCACCATCGCCTTGGCTTCCGTGAGTAGAGTAGTCAAAGAAAAGTCCGACTAACTTTTTTTCAAATTAGATTCTAATCTCCTAAATTTATAAAACTATTTTTTTCTGAACGCAGGCTCACTTGGAAGGTGGTGCTAAGAAGGTCATCATCTCTGCTCCATCCGCTGATGCACCCATGTACGTTTGCGGTGTCAATCTTGATGCCTACGACCCAACCGCCAAAGTCGTTTCCAACGCTTCGTGCACAACCAACTGCTTGGCTCCACTTGCTAAGGTCATCCACGACAACTTCGAAATTGTTGAGGGCCTTATGACCACTGTTCATGCTACAACTGCTACCCAGAAGACCGTCGATGGACCATCTGGAAAGGTATATAACCTAAAATTCCTTATTTCTTTATTAAATTTGATGCTGTTCAACAGAACTGGATTTAGGTCTCAAGCCGTCCTAAAATTTGCCGCCCTTTTTTAATTTTCATTTCTAGTTTTTTTGATTGTAGAGATGATGAGAAAGAAAGATAATTCAGGTGAAGCTATATGCAGACCTCGGACTCGCTACATTATTTGACAATTTTTTTTTAGCGATCACACTATTTTTCTACTATTTCGACAAACTAAAACAGATTAGTTTTCAATCATACAGTTGCATTTTTAGCAAGAAAATTAATTTTCTAGCAAAAGGACGAATTGTTAACAAAATACATATATTTTCTACCAAATAGATCAATTTTAAATCATGAGGATTAATTTTCTATCTAAAAAACACAATTAAAAAAATATATGAATTTTCAACTAAAAAGAAAAATCAATTTTAACAGAAAATCGAATAGTTAAATTTTCAGTAAAAAAAAAATAATTGTCAAGAAAAAGAAAACGAATTTTCTAAAAGAAGGTTGAATTTTCAAGCTAAAAAGTTTTGGTGAACGTTCATTCTTTTGCATAGAAAGTTGGTCCTTTTGGATTGAAAATTCATCTTTTGGTAGAAACGTCGTCCTTTTTTTTTGTTGAAAGTGAATCATTTTTCACTGAAAAGTCTACTATTATATTTTTGGTTCAGAATTCATCTATTAGTAAAAATCAACAATTCGATTGGAAATTTAATTATTTTTTTGAAAATCCAACTATTTTGTCACTCATTTCTTTTGGTTGAAAATTATTCTCTTTTTATTCTACTATTTGGTGAAAAATTCAACTGTTTTTTTTTTTCATAGAAAATTCGTCCTTTTGTAATAAAAATTCATTTTTTGGTAAAAAAAGACATCTTATTCGGTGGAAAAGTCTTCTTTTATGGTTGAAAGTTCATTCTTTTTAATTGAAAGCGGCACTAAATCTGAGGGTATTCATTTGATATGCAACGGAAAGCTACAACAGTTGTTTTGTTTCTTTACATTGATAAAGATTTTCGTATCAATCAAATTGAGCTGCTGCAGCACTTTTTATAACGTTAGGATTGACTGTGAGCTACTATCATATTTTTAGTCCAGAATTCATCTCTTTTGGTTAAAAATTCGATAATTTGGTCGAAAATGTAATTAATTTGTTGAAAATTCAACTATTTTCTTAAAAAGTCGTCTTTTTTTGTTGCAAGTCAATTCTTTTTATTTGAAAAATCTACTAGTGTATTTTGGGTTCATATTTTATCTCTTTTGTTTGAAAATTATTTTATTTGGTGGAAATTTTCATTATTTTATTCAAAATTCAACTATTTTGTTAGTCATTTTTTTTCTCGAAAATTCAACTCTTCTGTTGAACATTCGTATTTTATGATTGCAAGTTAATTCTTTTTAAATGAAAAGTCGATTATATTTTTGGTCCAGAATTCATCTTTTTTTGTTGGAAAAGCTATTTTTTGGTTAAAAATTCAACTCATTTGTTGAACATTCGTCTTTTTGGATAGAAAATTCATCTTTTGGTAGAAAAGTCATCTTTTGGTAGAAAAGTCATCTTTATTTTAGTTGAAAATTCAGCTGCATTCTAAAAGATTAGTTTTTAGTATTGGAAATTCAATTGTTAGTTTGAAAATGCAAGTCTCTTGCTGGAAAGTTCAACTGTTTGGTTGCAAATGCAACGGTTTGGTTGAAAATTCATCTTTTTCTTGGCTGCAAATTAACTTTTTTTGTTGAATTTTCATATTTTTAGACTTAAAAGGTAAATGCTTTCTAAAACATTCGACTGATTTTAATTAAAAGCGAGTTAGTATTGAATAATTATTTTTATAAATGCCTTAAAGTCATCCGGAAAATACCCTGGAATTTTTTTAAGTTTGAGTGGCGGCTACCCTGCAATAACAAAATTCCAAATCCCCGTGCCATCCTCTAAAAATTTTCCACCATAGCCCATGGCTTTTTGGGCCATATGATTGAGTCAGATATGTCAAGAGCGAAATGTATCATTAAAAAAATATATATTAACTTTTTCAGTTGTGGCGAGATGGACGTGGTGCCGCGCAAAACATCATCCCAGCTGCCACTGGAGCAGCCAAGGCTGTAGGAAAAGTCATTCCATCCCTGAATGGAAAATTGACCGGAATGGCCTTCCGTGTTCCAGTCGCCAACGTTTCAGTTGTCGACTTGACAGTCCGTCTTGGAAAGCCAGCCAGCTATGACCAGATCAAGGCCAAGGTAAAGGAAGCTGCCGCCCCAGGTAGTCCACTCCATGGAATTTTGGGATACACCGAAGATGAAGTCGTCTCTTCCGACTTTGTTGGTGACACCCACTCCAGCATCTTCGACGCCAAGGCCGGAATTCCCTTGAACGAGTCGTTCGTCAAGCTCATCTCGTGGTACGACAACGAATTCGGTTATTCCAGCCGTGTTATTGATCTTATCAAGTTCATGCAAACCAAAGATCAGTAAATGTTGAGAGTTGGAATCTCAATATCTCCACGCTGAATTCGTTCAGCCAGCGGCAGGAAGCTCGTCGATTCGAGCCAACGGCTGCAAGAGCGTTTTATTAATTCTGGTCACAATAAATCCGTAGTGTCGTAAAAGAATATAAGGAAGAGAGCGGAAGAACTTTAGAGATTTCGCATTAAATGCATGTTGCATTCAAAGATATTAGAAATTAAGTTTGAAATTGAAGCCACGCTCTTTAATCTTTTAATTTATCATTGAGTCTTGTGACTTTAAACGTAATTGTATGTGCGTCATGTGCAAAGTTAGGTTTTATCATCCAATCTGTACTATGTACACCAAGTTTGTGGAGTTAACTTTGTCATTAGCATTTTTTTCATTCGGACGTTAACTTCAATAAAGGTTATCACATCTTAAAATGAGATTCTTGTTATTTATCATTAAGTACACCAGTATAATTAAAAAGTACATCAGCACGGTGAACCTGAACAATCTTCAACTTAAAAGTTGTTGAACTCGGTATTTCTTTTAAGGATCTTTCTGATGATTTCTGAATAGTTGAAAGGGAAATATAAACCCTTGAAGAGACTTGAATACAGAAAAAAAAATCATGGGAAATACTTGTTTAATGTAGTAACTTCCAAGCTTCAGATTTCTTTTTTTTTGTTATATAAATACTTTTTTTTTGTTATAAAAATATAATAGAATTTTACTTGCTTGGAAACGGGCTAGATATTCATATGTATTTAAAAAGCTTATTTTTTTCTAGTTTTTCATTTATCCGATTCTTTTATATATCTTTTTTTTTTGTCAGCTTTTTATGTAGAACAACCTTTCCTAAACAATAATTTGAAATATCAAGGTGGCCCCTGGAATGGGAAACTGGGAATTTTTGGAGACCACGAAATGATGGTGAATTTATTTATTGACCTGGAATTTTATAAATTTTTAGAATAAGTTTAATTTCAGCTATTTTTTAATGTTAAGATCAATTGTTAACTTTCAATTACGAAATCATTCAGTTTATAATGTGTTATAGTACAATATTTTACTTCACAAATATTCGATTTTTTTTTAAGTACCTTAAATTTCCTATCTGAGAGTCAATTGGATGATTATTAATTTGCCAATAGCAACACGTTTGCGAAACAATCAAATTTTTCCTAATTTTTTATGGATTGCAATCCATAACAAACCAATTTTGAAAAATTCGATTCTTTCGTAAACTTGTTGCTATTGGCAAATTAATAATCATCCAATTGACTCTCAGATAGGGAATTGAAATTCAACATTTTTGAGGGAAACCCTTCAAATTGATCAACTGTAAATATAAATTAAATAATAATTGATTTTTCCCTTACATTTGTGAATTTCTTTAAAATTAACAGATTTTAACGGCAAAAATTGGAGTGTTTCTTCGAAAGCCTTAGTAGAAAAACAAATGTAAACGTCCGATTGAAACTTTATAAACTATTTTCAATTTTAAGATAACTTAAAATTAGTAGTTTCATAATTGAATGATTTTATTCAATTTCAAATCCTATCCAAATATTTTTTCCGTTTAAATGGTCCATTTTTAACTCATTCAATTTAAAAATTTCATAATAAAAAAAAAACACAATTTTGTAATAGTTAGAAAAATTTCACTGTTCATTCAAAATAAGAATTTAAATATTAAAAAATGTACATTTTAAAACAAAATTCTTTGAATTAGCCTTAAATTGTTAAAATTTCGATGTATAAATAACAATTGAACAATTGTTAATTGAAATAGACTTAAAATAAAAACAATTTAGCTTCTAATTTTAAGTGTTCATATAAAAAAATGTAATCTGTTCAATTTATAAAAATTAATAATTTGAAATTTGTCACTTGAACGGAATTGAATTTAATATTGTACAATTGAAAAGTGCTGAAAGCTTCCATTTTAAACGTGTAAATTATTAAGCGTTTCAATTTCAAGTTTTTTAAAATTCAAAAGAGATTTTGTGTGTTTTATTTTGAAGTTCAGTTCAAATTACTTCAATGAAAAAATCCAGCTATAAGAGTTCGAACTCTTTAATTTCAGTCACCGTGACAAATTTTTGTGAGCTGGGAAACAACCGGGAATTTTGTCCCTTTTTTAAAACGGCCATCCTAAATATGTAAACAAAATTTTCAATTTTACTTATTTCAAAAAGGGCTAGATGTAGTTTATTTTAGGTTTGAGTAAAAAATGCTTAAAAATCATCAGTAAAAAGTATTCTATAAAGAAAAGTCAAGTGCAAGAATTTTTCCGTTCAAAATGCTTGAATCTCAGCAAAATCTCACTGAAATTATAATTTTTCAAATAGTTAGCTACATACTTTTATCTATAGATTTTTTGCCCGACTTCATATTACTCGATTTGTCAAATATATTTCTTAACCAAAATAATATATGCCTAATGACAGGAACTTAACTGATCATGTAAAATTTTAATTTACGTAATATAAAATTATTTAAGATGTTTAATGTCGGACTTAACGGATTTGGTCGAATCAGTCGTATGGTTTTGAGAGCATCCCTAGAACGCGGTACAGAGGTATCTAGTCTACAAATGCAATATTATTTATATCAGGGTGTCTAGCGTTTCATCAAACAAAAATTCCAGGACATAAATTAAAAATTTTCCAGGTACTTTTTTACAGTAAAAAAATAATACTTTCCACGAAACATAGTAAAAATTGTAGGTCTAGTGGAACTGAAAAAGGGTCAACAAATAAGTTGATTTTTTAACCGAATTCTTAATAAGAACGGTGAATTTTAAATCCAAGAGGACGAATTTTCTATCAAAATAGGCGAATGTTCAACAAAACAGTTGAATTTGCAACCAAAACTTTAACCAAAAATAGTTGAATTTTCGACAAAAAGACGAATTCTTAACGAAAAATTGAATAGTTGGTATTTCAACGACAAAAAACGAAATTTCAAAAAAATAGTTAAATTTTCAACCAAAGACTTGAATTAAAAAAAAAATCAACAAAATTGTTAAATTTTTAACCAAATAGTTTAATTTTTAACCTGCAAAGATGAATTCTTAACCAACACGACAAATTTTCAACAAATAAAATTAATTTTCTACCATAAAATGACAAATTTTCAACAAAATAAACCAATTTGCAAACATATAATAACCTAGATTTTCAACGGAATAGTTGAATTTTCTACTAAAGACGATAAATTTCCATCCAAAAATGGAAGTTAGATTTTCAGTTTAAAAAATTAATTTTCGTAGAAGAAAAGTTTTTCAACAAAATAGTTAAGTCTTCAACCAATATAATAAATTTAAAGGAAAGCAGTTTAATTTTCAATTAGGAAGATTTTTTATTTCTACCAAAAAGGATAAATTTACTGAAAAAATATGAATTTTCAACCAAAACTGGAATAGTTAAATTTTCAGCAAAATAAAAATAAAAATTTTAATGCAAAAAAAATCATTTTTGACAGAATAGTTCAATTTTCAACAAAAAGGTTGAATTTTAAACCAACAAAGGGAATTTTTAATGAAAAATTTAATAGTTGAATTTTCAATTCAAAAGATTCATTTTCATACACAAATAAAGTTTTTCCAACAAAATAATTCAATTTTCAGCCAATAAGATGATTTTTCATTAAAGTTTTTTTTTTAGATTCCAACCAAGTAATTGAATTTTTAATAAAAAGAATAAATTTTTTAATAAAAAGAGATGTATTTACTACAAAAAATCGAATTTTCAATAAACTAGTTAAATTTTTAATCTTTAACTAAATGCTAAATAGTTTAACTTTTAACCTACAAAGATAAATTCTTAACCAAACGACGAATTTTCAACAAATAAAATGAAATTTCTACCAAAATAGACAAATTTTCAACAAAATACACCAATTTACAGACGAATAGTTTAATTTTTAACTAAAATGATGAAAACTAAAATGATGAACCTGCCATTCTGCAACCGAAGAATGAATGTTTAATAAAGTAGGTCAACTTTTAACAAACAAAAAATAAATTTTCCACAAAACAGTTGAATTTTTAATCCGAAATTATTAACTTTCTACCAAAGAATCGAATTTTCTAATCAAAAAGACGAATTTTCAACAAATAAAGATTTTTCAGCCAAGACAGGAAAAATGTCGAAGAAATTGTTGAACATTCAAGCCAAAAGACAGCATTTTCAACCAGAAAATATTAATTTTCAACAAAAAAGTTCATTTTTAACCAAAAAATTGCAGTTTTAATCAAAAGAGAGAAAATTTCCACCAACATGATTAGTTTTCTACCAATAAAGACCAATTTGTGACATAAAAAAAAGATTAAATTTCAGCAAAAAAAAAATGGAAAAGTTAAATTTCTAGGTTAAAAAATTAATTTTAAATGAAAAAAAGAATTTGAATGAAAAAAAGCAAAAATTTTTAATTTACGATCAAAGAGATCAACCCTTAAACAAATAAATTCTCAACAAAGTGATTCAAGTTTTACCCAAGTGATTGAATTTTCAATTTAAAAAATATCAATTTCCAGCCAAAAATAGTTACGTTTTTAGTTTGAAAATTATTTTTCAACCAAAAAGATTAATTTTCTACCAAAAAAATGAATTCTCAACGAATAATGTAATAGTAGATATTTCAAATAAAAAGTATGACTTTTTAATCAAAATTGTTGAATTTGCAACCAAATAATAAAATTCTTCACTACAATTACAGTCGTCAGGACTAGTAATTATTTTAGTTAGTAATTTATTTGCCTTATATATTTATTTCTTTTCTTACAGTTGCTTCATCCTGACGACTGTAATTGTAGTGAAGAATTTTATTATATGGTTGCGAATTCAACCATTTTTATTAAAAAGTCATCATTTTTATTTGAAATATCTACTGTTACATTATTCGTTGAGAATTCATATTTTATGGTATAAAATTCATCTTTTTGGTTGAAAAATAATTTTTAAACCAAAAACATAACTGTTTTGGCTGAAAATTGATATTTTTTAAATTGAAAATTCAACCACTTAGGTAAAACTTGAACCACTTTGTTAAAAATTTATTTGTTTGAAGGTCTTTGATTGAAAATTTAAATATTTTGCTGAAAATTCTTTTCGTCATTTAAAATTAATTTGTTAACCTACAAATATAACTTTCCCATTTTTTGACTGAAATTTAATCTTTTTTTCAAGTCAAGAATTGGTCTTTATTGGTAGAAAACTAATCCTGTTGGTCAGAATTTTCTCTCTTTTGTTAATAGAAAGTTAATAATTTCGGATTGAAAATTCAACTGTTTTGTGGAAAATTTGTTTTTTGTTTGTTTGTTAAAAGTCGACCTACTTTATTCAACATTCATTTTTTGATTGTAGAATGGCAGATTCATCACTTCATTGAAAACTTCCTCTCTTCGGTTCAAAATTTAGCTATTTTGTTCAAATCTATTTTACTGAAAATTAATAATTTTTAGTTAAAAAATAAATTTATTGTATATAAATTGGTGTATTTTGTTGAAAATTTGTCTTTTTTGGTAGAAAATTAATTTTCTTTGTTGAAAATTCGTCATTTTGGTTAAGAATTCATCTTTGCGGGTTAAAAATTAAATTATTTGGTTAAAGGTTAAAAATTTAACTATTTTATTGAAAATTCGTTTTTTGATGTTGTAAACTCATCTTTTTTTATTAAAAAATTTATTCTATTCATTAACAATTCAATTTCTTGGTTGGAATCTAAAAAAGTTTAATAAAAAATCATCTCATTGGCTTAAAATGGAACTATTTTGTTGAAAAAACTTTATTTTTGTATGAAAAATAATTTTTTGAATTGAAAATTCAACTATTCCATTTTAGGTTGAGAATTGGTCGTTTTTAGTCGAAAATTCAACTATTAAATTTTTCATTAAAAATTCACCTTTTTCGGTTTAAAATTCAACCTTCTGGTTGAACGTAGAACTACTTTGTTAAAAACTCATTTTATTTGTTGAAAATTGAACTATTCTGTCAAAAATAATTTCTTTTGCATTAAAATTATTATTTTTTTTGTAATGAAAATTTAATTATTCCAGTTTTGGTTGAAAATACATTTTTTTTTTAGTAAATTTATCTTTTTTGGTGAAATTAAAAATCTTCCTAATTGAAAATTCAACTACTTTTCTTCAAATTTATTATATTCTTTCAACTGAAAATTTAACTATTCCATTTTTTGATAGAAATTTATCGTCTTTAGTAGAAAATTCAACTATTTATTTATTTTGTTGAATATTGATCATTTTCTGGTAGAAAATTAATTTTCTTTGTTGAAAATTCGTCGTTTTGGTTAAGAATTAATCTTTGTAGGTTAAAAATTAAACTATTTGGTTAAAAATTTAACTATTTTGTTGATTTTTTTTAATTCAACTCTTTGGTTGAAAATTTAACTATTTTATTCAAAATTCGTTTTTTTGTTGTTGTTGAAATACAAACTATTTAATTTTTCGTTAAGAATTCGTCTTTTTGTCGAACATTCCAATTTTCCTGTTGAAAAGTCAACTATTTTTGATCAAAGTTTTGGTTGGAAATTCAATTGTTTTGTTGAACATTCGCCTATTTCGACAGAAACTTCGTCCTTTTGGATTTAAAATTCACCGTTTTTGTTCAGAATTAAACTGTCGGCCAAAAAATTAAATTATTTCGTTAGAAATGCAACTGTTTTCAGTTGAAGTTTAATCTTTTCTGTTTAAAGTTCGATTATTTAGTTGAAAATTCGTCTTTGTAGGTTGCAAACTCAACAATTTGGTTAAAAAATCAACTTGTTTGTTGACAATTTCATTATTTCATTGCAAATAAACCTAAATTAGCTAAATTATAAACCGCAAAAAAATATTGAACTTTAAAAGTTTGATTAAATTGTTTTTAAAGCTGAAAAAAAGAAAAAATTTGAATATTTTGCATCGTAGCGTCGTGATGTTTCTCCGTGATAAAATGAACAATGCCCAAAAAAAAATCTTTTTGTTCTATAAAATCAGATCTTAGGGGCGTAAGAGAAATTAAGAAGAAAGTAAGACTCGCATATATGAGTTTCGTGTTCGTAAAATTGTATTTAAAAGTATTTAGCAGGTATTCAAGTTTCTATTGTCCAATTGAAGATGTTTCATTATAACAAAGTTTTGATTTTTTTTAAATTTTAATACTAAGTTTTTTTTTCAGAGTTCCGATTTATTCAGATCTCACAATGAGAAAATAATGTCGGGTCATTTCCCGGGATTCTAAACATATTTCTAATTATTCAAATGTGCAGATTCAATGGACAATTTCCAACTATGTAAAATAGAAAATTTGTAATTTATAAAGTAATAATTTGATATTACTTATTCTTGAATGTTTTTAAATTTAAATTCCTTAACTGTTAGTTATGGAATTATTTATTTGACAGCTCGGTTATCCGAACAATTGGTAATCCAGTGTAATCAGAGTAATCCAAGTATTCTCTAGTAATTCAAGTATGTTGTAGTAAACCACTTGTATTCCACAGTAATTCTGATAATCTGCAGTAATTTACATAAGTAATCCAAATAGTTGTAAACTATTTTTCTGAAACTTTTTTTTGTTGAAAATTAATTTTCTTGACTGAGAATTTAACTGTTCCATTTTTAGTTAAAAATTATAAATTTTCAGTGGAAAATTCACGTATTTTGTTGAAAATTCAACTATTTGGTGACAAAGAAATTCAACAATTTTGTTAAGAAGTAATTTTTTTGGTTGAAAGTTCAACTATTTTAATGAAAATTTGTTTTATCCGGTGAAAAATTCAACTGCTTTGGTAAAAAATTCTTTTCTTGGGTTAAAAATCTAACTATATTGTTAAAAATTAGTTTAGCAAAAAATTGGTTGTTTTCTTTTTTGTTAAAAATTAATTTTTCCAACTGAAAATTTAACTGTTTCATTTTTTTGTGAAAATTTGTCTTCATAATTGAAATTTCAAGTATTTTTGTTTAAATGTCGTTTTTTTTATAGAAAATCAAGATTCTTGCTCGAAAATTCATCTTTTTCATTGAAAATATAACTTTTTGGTTCAAAATTTAATTACTTTGATGAAAATTTGTTTTTGCTTAATTAATTTTCAAGTGAAAATTTAACTTCAATTTTTTATTGGAAATTTATCTTTTTCAGTTGAAATTTCAACAACTCGGTTGGAAATTCATGTATTTTCTTGAAATTGTTTTTTGTTTGTATAAAAATATTATTCTTGGTTAAAAATTCAACTAATTGATTGAAAGTTGAGCTACTTTGTTAAAAATTCATTTTTTGATTAGAAATGCATCATTTTGGTGGAAAATTGAACTATTTTGTTAAAAATTATTCTTTTCTTGTTAGTAGAAAATTATTATTTTTTTTTTTTTTAATTGAAAATGTAACTATTCCATTTTTAGTTGAACATTTTTTTAGTTGAAAATTCAACTATAAATTAATCTTATCGGTTAAATTTTGTTTACATTTTTTGGGCATTTTTTCCATAATTTTATGTAATGTTCCGATATAATCTGGAGTAATCCACCTCCGTTGGACGTCATTTTTAGGAGTTGTTTCCCTCTCAATTGCAAACTTAAAATTTATATTATTTTATCATATATATATTAAAATATATATTGTTGCTTTTTACCGATTTTTGACTATGATACAATTTTAATGAATTATAGCTTATTTTCTCGGGGAAAAAATTCTCTATAACTTGACCTTATTCAATTTTTAATCATAAATAAATTATTATGAAACATAGTGATTTGTTTATACGATTTTTCGTTTTCAAATTTTTGTTTCAATAATTTGAGCTATTGAAAATTTATTTTTAAACAATGAATGAGTTCAAGTTGTCAACAATCTTCTCCCGCGAAAATAAAAGCTATTTTTAACTTTTTATGAAAAATAATCTTTTTCCCTTTGATCGCTACAGTAAATAATACAATTGCAACTTTAAAAAGTAAAAATAAATATTTTTTCCCACGTTCTTTTTTCATGCCCATAGTAAGGTAAATGTTTCAGTAATCGTCACGGTCCAAATAATTGTAAAACTTGATTATAATTTGAATATATTGTTAAAAAATATGTTGAATGTAACATTTAAGGCCATGTAAGCGTAACCTCAATTTTTTTCAAATTTTTTTCAAAATCTACTTACGTTCACACGAAACGCGATATCGAGTAGAAAATTTAGGAAACTAAATATAAAGCACTAAGAAACACGGCTCTGGTCCTGAATTTTAATAAGTATAAAAAAAAAATTTTAATAACAAAATCTTTTTTTTGCTTTTTTCATAATTATACAAATTTAGGACCAGAGCCGCGTTTCTTAGTGCTTCATATTTAGTTTCCCAAATTTTCAACTTGATATCACGTTTCGTGTGAACGTAAGGTGATTTTGAAAAAAACGTGAAAAAAAATTTTGAGGGTTACGCTTACAATTGTAAATACAATATTTTTACATTATTAAGGCTTTTAAATCGAAATTCCACATTTTTTAGGGATTTTAATTTGAAATTGTATAATTTATAAACTTTAAGTGAGAAATTATTTAATTGTCAACGTATCATTTGCATAAATAAAATTATTTTGATATTTAGGCGATTAGGGCTTTTGTTTCGAAGTTATTCAGTTCGAAACGTTTTCAATTTTCAATCTTGCCACTATTAAGACATGTCATTTTGACGTTTTCGAAGATTCAATTTTATACAATTTTTGAAAGCCGAAACACTGAAAAGTTTAATAGCTACTAAATTTTAAACGATTCGAATTGAACCTTCAAAAATACAAGACATTTAAATTAAAAGCCTTAAAAGTTAGGCATTAAAACTTGATCATTTGATATTTTAAAATGTTCTAAAATTCCAACGTAGCAATTTTTAAGAATTTTACGTGACATGATTGCTATAGCTTTTTTTAAATTAATTACCATTTATATTGAAATTTTGATGTTTTTTATAAGTAAAAGAAAAAAACTTAACCGAACGTATAGTATTTTGTCAGAACGTTCTATTAGTAAAGCTTTTTATATTATTCTTTTTTTAAACTGTTATTTGTGTGGTTAAATTTTTGTTGGAAATTGATTAAGATTCACTACTTATAATTCGAAGGAGAGTGAATAAATCTGTGAACACCATTAAATTTATTTTCCAGGATTATATATTTATTAAAAAATGTATAAATACAATCACAAATTTTATTTTTCTGATTACTCTGACTCAGAAAAGGGTTTAAACCCATTTTTTAGAATCGAGTAAAAAAGAAAACGTTTATGTTTATTATCTTTTTGACCATTATAATTATAAACGAGGACTAGTAGAATAATTAGGAATATTTCAGTAATTAAAAGTAGTAAGTACTTAGGCCGTTAAAACCTGGGGGTTTACTACACCAGTCACGCTGTACTTTTTAGATTTTTCGGAAAGTGCCAAAAATTGTTCGGCTACCTCCAGAGCGACTCGTTGTTGTGCTTCTTCAGTACTAGCACCTGTAATCAAATTTTTATTTTTATAATTAAGTCAAATATTTATTCACATTTTTTTTCATTTCAGGAGAAGTTACTCAAATAAGGAATTATTTACAACTACAATCAATGCCCAAGAATAACTTAAGTGACAAATTAAGTTAATTAGAAGAAATGCTTTTTGTAATTAATTTACCACACAACTTTGATCAGTTATATTTTGTGATATTATAATTATATAATAGAAAGAAAGTCTTTCTATAGAAGGTGAAGAATTCTCGTTTCATCTGAAAACGTTGCACATACAGGGTGTCGTCAAGTCAGAAAAAACATGGAAATCAGTAGAAACTCAGGGAATTTTGTTGGTCAGGGAAAGTCAGGAATTTCAAAAATGAAATTGCAAATGTCGGGGAATTTCTGTAAGAAACGCTTTAAGTAAATGTCAAGAATAACCAGAGTTACTTTTTTTTACAGTAAACTAACCCATGGGTGAACCACTACTGAACCTATTTCTGAATTTTCTTATATTCTTTTGAAATAATTTAAGGGGTTTTTTAAAAGGTTCCACGAACTTTTTAACAGATTTCAATAATTTAAATGAATTTCAAACGATTTTAAAGATCGTAGAGGATTTAAAAAAAATTCCTAAGATTTTTCAAGAGTTTTAAAAAGTTTCAAGGAATTTCAAAAGATTTCAAAGGGCTTAAAATATTTTAGGATATTTTAAAAGATTCGAAGGAATTTTGAATAGATTTAAATCATTTTTTACCATACCGCCATCATAAGTGCGATTTTGGGTACTGCGAACCATACTTAAAATAGCACTTTTTTGCATAGGCTGTAAAATTTTTACTTAGATTTTATTAGATTTTCGAGAATTTTAATGATTTCAAGAGATTCCGAATGCCCTCAAGGTGTTAATAAAATTTTCAGGATTTCAGGAAATATCAGATTTCATAGAAGTTTACGAGATTTTATAATATTTTAGTGGATGTGAAAGATTTAGAAATATTTCAAGGTATTTCTAATGATTTTAAGGAATTTAACAAGTTTACAGTATTTTCAAAAATTCCAATGAATTTTCAAGAGTTTCAAAAAAATGTTAAGAGATTTTAAAGGATGTGATTTCTTTAAAGATTTTGAAGGATTTGGAATATTTTAGGGTGTTTCAAATAGATTTCAACAATTTAAAGTGATTCCAACAAATTTAAAGATTTTAGGTTATTTTTAAAAATCCAAAGGAATTTTGAAGAGCTTTAAAAAGTTTCGAGCGATTACAAAAGATTGAAATATTTTATTTATTTTTTTGTTTTAATTGTAGATAATGAATTTCCAAGAGATTAAAAAATTTTCAAGGGATTTCAACAGATTTTAAAGTATTTGAAATATTTTAAGGAATTTTAGAAGATTTCATGGCATTTTCAAGACATTTCAATAATTTCAAGGGATTTTCAATGATTTAAATGGTTTTCAGGGATTTCAAAAAATGTTCGTACGGTTGTAAAAAGTTTCATATAATTTTTGAAGATATGGACGGATTTTACAGGACCTATAAGATTTTTAAATATTTTAACTGGTTCCAAGGGATTTCATTAGATTTTCGAGGATTTCAATGATTTTAAGGGATTTTAGAATCTCTCAAGGTGTTTTTATAAATTGGCCAAGATTTCAGGAAATATCCGAGTTTATAGAAGTTCACGGGATTTCATAATATTTTGGAATTCATTTGAATTCATTGGATTGACATTTTTTCCAGTTTTTGTTTAATTCATCCTGAAGCCTTTTTAACTCTCCTTGAATTTTCGGGCATTCCATCAAACCCTTTTGAATCCCCTTGAATTTTCCTAAACTCATTTCAGGTTTATTGAATTCGACAAATTTTTCTTATATTTTTGAATACCAGAAAATTAGAATTTTGATCTTCAAATATTAATGTTCAGGGAATATTAAAAATTAGTCAGGGAAAAGTCAGAGAATTTTGAAAATGAAGTTTTATGGCCACCCTGAACATACAAAATTTCAACTACTACAGTAACTTTTAAACTGTTCTATTTAAATAAAAACATCTGTGTAAAATTCGGAATCAGGATCGAAATAAAATAATAAAAAATAATCTCGCAGTGATTGCTTACCTAGATGAGGAGTGGCGACAACTTTTGGATGCTTTATAAGCTCCAAAGTGATCGGACTTTTTGGTGGTTCTTCGATGTATACATCTAACCCTGCTCCTCCGCAATGGCCACTTTTTATCGAAGCTAGCAAATCTTCCTCATTAATGATGCCCCCTCGTGCAACATTGATTATGTAAACGCCCTTTTTACATTTCGCCAAAGTTGCGGCATTGATTAAATCTTAAATAGAAAGAAAATTGTATCATCATATTTCATCTTTTACTAATTTAATTCAACAAATTTTAATTCAATTTAATTAAATTAATTAAATTAAATTAATTAAATTAGATTAATTAAATTAATTACATTTTAATTCAATTAAAATAATAATTGAAAAAAAATGTAATTTGCTTACTTTTAGTTTGTGGAATCAGGGGTGTGTGGACAGTTATATAGTCCGCTACTGGCCAAATTTCATCAAGACTTGATTTCTTGATGTCCAGCTTTTTTGCATCTTCGTCTTTTAATATAGGATCAAATGCCACAATCTTCATTCCAAAAGATTGCATTCTAATTGCGACCTCACGTCCAATACGGCCCATGCCGATTATTCCTAAAGTTTTTCCATATAACTCGAATCCGGAGTATAATTTACGGTCCCATCTTCCTTCTTTTAACGATTGGCAGGCTTGGGCAACATTTCGTGCCAGTGAAGATATCAAAGCACATGTTAATTCACATGCACTAATACTGTTTGCAGCAGGCGTACTGTGAACAAAATTACAAATTTATAATTCAAATTACAAAATTATAAAGAACAATATTATAAATAATGTTTTTTTTTCAGTTTCTATTCGTTTAATTAATATGTTTATTTGTTGAATTTAGAATGATTTAACCTTGCTTTGAGCTCTGATCTTGTAAGATGTTCGCAAATATATTAGAACCATGGATTAATTAAATAATGATAAAAACATAATTAGTAATTTCTTGAATTTCTTTCTAAAGTTCATGAATTTGAATAATAATCCAAAGAAATTATTTCATCTTATACTTAAAATTCAGTGGATATTTAGGTAAAATTAATTTGGGTATTATATTTCATTCAATTTGAACTACTTCAATTTCCTAACTTTTCAAGTAAAAATATTGCATTTTTAACAAGATAGATGAATTTTTAACCAAACAGTTGAATTTTCAAACAAAAATATCAAATTTCTACCAAAAAAGACGATTTTTCAACAAAATACATGAATTCTCAACCAAATAGTTGAATTCTCAACTAAAAAATATCAATTTTCAACAAAAAATGTAATATTCAAATTTTCCGTTACAAAATGAATTTTCCACGAAAAAAAAAACAATTTCAACCAAAATGATGAATTTTCAACTAAAATGATTAATCTTAAACTGGAATAGATTAATGTTAAACCAAAATGATAAATTTTGCACAAAAGAGTTTAACTTTCAACCAGATGGTTTTATTTTCAACCAAAAAGGTGAACTCTCAACTAAAATAGTGAATATTCAACTGGAATCTTTAAATTTTGAACCAAAAAGCTGAATTTTCAAACAAGAAGATTAATTATAAAGATTTATTTTCAACAAAATACATGAATTTTCAACTAAAAAAGATAATTTTTCAACCAAAACTTGAATAGTTAAATCTTTAGTTGCAAAAATTAATGCTCAACTAAAGAAATGTTTTTTTTTTAAACTAAAATGATGGAATATTCAACTGGAATAGTTACATTTTCAGTTTGAAAAAAAATTTCAAGCAAAAAAAAATTGCAAAAAAATGATTACATTTTCAAATAAAGTGATTACAACTAAAATTATGGATCCTTGACTAGAATGACTGAATCTTCAACCAGAAAGATCAACTTTCAACAAAGAAGATTAATTTGAACCAAAAAAGTCGAACTTTCAACCAAAAAATATAAAATTACAACTAAAATCATGGAATATTTAACTGGAATAGTTACATTTTCAGTTCAAAAAGTAATAATTTTCAACAAAAAAACATAATTAAAAAAAAATAGTTATATTTTCAACTAAGATGATAAATATTCAACTGGAATAGTTGAATTTTAAACCATAAGGATGAATTTTCTACTAAAATGATGAACATTTAACTAGAATAAGTGAATTTTTAACCAAAAATATTTATTTTCAACCATGAAAATGAATAATTTCTACCCCCCCCCCCCCAAATTAACAACATAGTTGAAGTTTCAACTGGAATAGTTAAATTTTCAGTAAAAAGAACGTTATTTTCAGCCAAAGAAAAAACAAATTTTCAACAAAATAGCTCATTTTTCAACCACAGAAATGAATTTTTAATTAAAATGCTAAATCTTTAACCAAAAAAATTAATTTTTAACAAAAAAGTTAAACTTTTAGCCAAAAAATTAAATTTTAATTATAAAAAAATGAATGTGAGACGAAAAATGCAGTCGTTGATATTTCAACCAAAAAAGATTTTAATTGTTAAACAAAAACAGTTGAATTCAATCAAAAATACGACTTTCTAACATGAGCTGAATTTTCAACCAATAAGATGGATTTGTAACCAAGAAGATTACTTTTTTACCAAAAAGAAGGACTCTTCAACTAAATATATAAATTTTCAACCAAATATTTGAATTTTCAGTTTAAAAATTAATTTCAAATAAACAAAAAAACTTTTAAAATGAAGAATCATTGTTATTCAGTTTCATATTGCAACTTTAAAAAAAATTAAGCACGCTCTGGAAAAAATTCCCTGACTTAAAAAAAAAATCCTTTAAATTTCCATGGTTTTCCAGATATTTAAAATTCCCTGAAAATTCCAGATTCTCCACGTAGGGTAGACACCCTGGTAAGAAATGACCATCTACACCCCCACCCCTCATTATTACGTAACTTTCATTAATATGATTTTTTACTATAAATACAACGTTTCTAATCTACCGTGAAAAATAACCCCACTTAAGTTGTGTCATCTTATCGGTATAACTCTTGTGGATTCTCTTCAAATTTGTTTGGATATCACTGTTGGCCACCACAGAAAGGTTCAAAGTTACTAATTTTTTTTAAATGACACATTTTTTTCTATGAGTGCAAAAATCGTTGTGAATATTTATGTGTCTAGTTTTGGATTCCTAATAATAATATATCATATTTTAGAAACAAAAATTTGGTCAAATAATAATTTTTTGAAATATGAATAAACATATTTACATTTTTTGGGATTTGGTTAATGGAACACCTATTTCCAATGAAAAAAGTCTGTTTCGTATGCTTTTTTCGTTTCATTTAGAGAAATTTATTTTTACCTTCCTAAATTAAACAAAAACTTTACAACTTTCAATAATGCTGATTTTGTTTGTTTTTTTGGACTAATTTGTACTGAGTTGAGAAATTTGTTCACGTTCAAAAAATTGTGGGATTTTTTTTTCATTCGAACAGAACGCATAGAAAAACTTTTATTTCCAAACTTAGACAAGTTTTTTAATTTTTTAAACATTACAAAAAATTTGAAAATAAAAATACGTTTCAAATTAAACATTAAATTTGACATTCGAAATTAGACATTGGCAGAACTGCAATTAAATTTCTAAAGTTATGAACTGAACAATTCAAAATCAGGAGATGTACCAATTTTCTTTCAAATTAAAGGCTTTAAGATAATTTAAATCAGACAAGCTTCTATTTCAATTTTCTCGTTTCAAGCTTCAATTGATTTCAAAATTCGCAAAATTAAAAGTTGTGCACTTCGAATTCACACTGTTTGATATTTCCAAAGGAGAGAATGCTGCAGCTCTTTTCGGATTACATTTCTTGTAAAAATGTAAAGTTTAGTTATCCTGAAAATATAATTCTTACTTTAAAACAATAATTCCTTTTTTTGTGGCAGCTGTGACATCAATATTGTCCACACCTGTGCCAGCTCTTCCTACAACTTTAAGAGTAGAAGCAGCTTCTAAAACTTCTGCTGTGACTTTCGTTTCCGACCTCACAATCAGAGCTTGATGGTTCTGAAAATCAAAAAGAAAAAATAAATACAAATTAATGACTAATTTTAATTTCTATCTTATAGAAATATACCTAATAATATGAAAATTGACTCATTACCTGTAGTTCCTTAATAAGATCATCTTTTGGCAATTTATATTTTTGTGTCACTTGAATCCCGTGACTAATTAGCAATTGCACACACTGCTCGTCCACGGGATCGCTGATCAGGACGCTTTGTATATTAACAGGCATGTTGAGTTTTCTATAAATTAAATTAATACTGTTATTAAGGATAATAAAATAAAATTAAAATAATAGACAATAATTTAATTGTAATAATCTTAATGGATCTTGTACCCTTAGTAACTTTAATGTTAATCTTTTAAATTTGAAAAATATCTTTTAGTTATAATCTTCTGTTTTTATATTGTATACTATATAGGTATCTGCAGTTGCATAATTATCATATCTGTAAGGGTAAAAATCGAAAAGTTGGAATTATTCGATTTTGAATTGAGTGGAAAAGAAATATTTCCGATCAACATAAAATATCTTTTTTCTATTCATATTATTTACATAAAGTGCAAAAATAATAATTGAAAAGACTAAGAAATACGCTCTTATTTTTATAATTATAATTTTTTGTATTTAATAACAATCTTTTGATGTAAACTACTCACGATATTTTGTAAGTCAGAATAACAATTATATCTGCTTCTCGAAGCTTAAAATATATCAATTAAAATTTTATGTCAATTCTTTATAATACAATTAATTACACAACTAATTACCTGAGTAAAATTGTTATTCTATTGATTTTTTCGCGCCATTATTTTGTATAATACTATATTTATAGAAGCGGACTGAGATTAATTATTATTTCAAAGATTTCCATGAATGATTTAAAGAAATTAAAAAAAAGTTTTATTTGAAAAACATGTCTCAATATTTATAAGGATTTAAAAGGTTCAGGGTATTTTTAATGATTCTAAGGGAGTTCACGAAATGTCAAAGGATTTTTATGGGATTTCAATAAATATGAAAAATTTCTAAACATTTTATAATATTTCTATAAATTTCAAAAAATGTCACAAGAATTAATGGTTTTCGCAAGAATTCAAATATTTGAAGAGATTTTCAAAATTTCAAAGGATTTTTAAGGAATCTTATGGTATATTACAAGATTTTCCAGGATTTCAAATACTTCTAGGAATTTGCAATGAATATCATCAAGAGCTTTAGAAATTTCAAAAGATTTCAAAGGATTTGGAATATTTTAGGTTATTTTTAAAGATTCCGCGGAGTTTTCAAAAGATTTTAATAAATTGAAAGTATTTCTAGTATACATTTAAATAAAGTAAAAAGTACTTAATAGATTTTAATGTTTTTTAAAAAGATTCTAAGAAATTTTCAATAGATTTCAATAAATTGAAGGGATTTCAAAACATTTTAGAACATTTTCCAAAATTGCTAGGAACTTTGAAGAGCTTTATACAATTTCAAGGAAATTTAAGAGATTTCAAAGTATTAAAAATATTTAAGAGTATTTTGAAGGATTCCAAGGAATTTTTTTTAAATTTCATGCAGTTTTAAAGTATTTCCTATAATTTCGGAAGATATATCGACCGATTTTATAGGACGTATAAGCTTTCAGGATATTCTAAAGGATTCCATGAGATTTTTAAAGGGTTTTAACGGATTTAAATTAATAATAATTTCATTAATGATTAATTATTCGTTACCGGAATAGGTTTCGGTGTTTTGTGTGTTTTAAAGTGTTTTTTGTGCCTTTGGCACTCACTCTTGATATTTATTTATTGGAATAAACGACAGGGAAACCATTTTAATTGCATAATTATTTAAAACATTGAAAAAAGGGAGGTGCGGGCACCAAGTTGGATGTACACACGAGTGTTAAAGAATATTTTTAGTTTAGATTAACCTATCAGTCAAGTATTTTACAGGTAGGAATGACATTTTTTATTAATATTTTCTTCATAAAGTCATAACTCTGTAACTATAATTGAAAACGAGAAAAAGCTTTATTTTGTAAATCTGAAAAATACGCGCATTTAACAATTATACCTAAAGATTTCTTTTAAAAGATATAACACCGTAAGTTTGAAAAAAGATAGTCAGGGACACGTTGCCGGATGACATTTACTCATATTTAATCAAATTTATTTATAAATTTATTTATCCTGCAAATATTATATACAAACTAGGGGCGCGAAAAAATCAATGAAAAAATAATTTTATTCTGGCAATTATCTGTTTAATTAATTGTATTATAAAGAATAACAAAAATTAAATTTGAATAAGAGAAAATAATGAAGTATACTATTCCAGGGACATGATATTGTCAACTTTTTGATTTTCACCCATAAATGAACATAAAGTATTCAGCATCTTCATAATTATATTTAGAAAAATTCAGATTCCAAAATGTCACGTGACTTCGATTTCAAACATGCATTTACTCGCATTCAATTTTCAATCATTTGTTGCATTCAAACAAGTCTTGAACAAAAACTTTTATCATCTCCTAAGTTTGGTTGATCGAACATATGTGAGAATTTTCGTTAAAATATTCTATTAATAATTTTCAAAAGTTTCTTACAATATCATTATTTATTGGAAAGTACATTTGAATCGTGCACGAAAAAAAAGTTGAAAATTTTAGACTCAGCATTAAAATTTTTCAAATATTCAATTTTTCATTGTGCCCTCATATTAGACTTAATGCAAAAGAGTAGATGTTGAAAAAACATTCCGAAATTTCTGCAATAGAAACAAGAGCATTGCTGAATCCATTGGCAAATAAACTGAATTAACCTTGAATTCGAATTCATACGTGTTGTGGAATTTTGTATTGCTCGTTGTCTTGCTAATTTTCAGGCGGAAACTAAATTTTGAGAGAAAATAGGTATATCTCTTTACTCAAGATACTTTTCGAACTTATGGGCAATCCATAAATTACATAAAACATTTTTTGTCCATTTTTAACCCCTCCCCCATGTAAAAAGACATAACAAATTATTTCGAAATCGTCCCTGGCAAAATATAGAAAAGTATTCAATTGCAAATCTTAAAAATTGTAGAATTTGCCATTGTAAATCTTAAAAAATTAACTACATATTCATGTTCACAATTGAAGAATTCTTAATGAAAAATCTGTAAAACTGAACAAATTTCAATTTAAAATTTTCAAAATTGGACTATTTGAAAAAAATCATCCACAATTGCATTTTTTTCTATTATGCGCATTAAATGTTGAAGAGTCTTCAATCGCAAATCTTAAAAATTGAAGCATTTTCCATTGTAAATCTTAAAAAATTAACTACATATTCATGTTCACAATTGAAGAATTCTTCATTAAAAATCTGTAAAACTGAACAAATTTCAATTTAAAATTTTCAAAATTGGACTATTTGAAAAAAATCATCCACAATTGCATTTTTTCTATTATGCGCATTAAATGTTGAAGAGTCTTTAATCGCAAATCTTAAAAATTGAAGAATTTTCCATTGTAAATCTTCAAAATTGAACTACATATTCAAAAAAAAGTTCAAAGTTACATCATTTTAAACTATAAACATCTCAAATTAATAAATCTTTCAAGTTAAAATTGAAGAGTTTTCAATTGCAAATCTCAAAATGAAACTATTAAAAAAAGAACGTTCAAAATTAGATACCTTTAAAGTATAAATCTTGAAAATTGAATAATTTTCAATCCTATATTTGAAAAATTCAATTTGGAAGATTTATGTAGAATTGAACAGTCTTGACTTTTGATCTTAAAAATCTTTCAAATTTAAGAATTTTCATTTATACATCTTTAAATCTGCAGAATATTTAATCTTACATTAACCTTGAAAATTGAATAGTTTTCCATTGTAAATCTGCAAAATTGAACTACATGCAAATTTTTTTTTATTACATAACTTTTATATATAAATCTTAAAAACTGAATAATATTCAATTGTAACTCTTAAAGATTGTTTGAAATTTGGTTAATTTAGAAGATTTAGGATTGAAAATTCTTGATTTTCGATCTTCAAAATCATCCAAATTTAAGAATTTTGATTTATGCATACATCTTTGAAATTGAAGAGTTTTCAATTGTAAATATTCAAAGTTTAACTATTTAAAAAAACATTCAAAATTACATCTTTTAAAATTATACAAGCTAAGAATGGAAGAATCTTTAATTTCAAATCTTCCAATTAGACCCATTACAAAAGTATGTTTAAAATTAGATGATTTTAAAATAAACATTCAAAATTAAAATTGGCGAATTTTCAACTATAAAAAGCTTTAAAATGGATCAGTGTCGAAAATGGGAAACATTAAATTCAGAATTCCAGAATCACTTAAAAAAATATTTGTTTTAAATTAAAGAAACCGTTTCTTTAACATAATTTCCTTCATTTAACAAAAAAAACCTTTCTTTGAAACAAGAGATATTTCTTTGAATCAAATAATCTTTTTCTGAGTACTTGTCGTTTAAGAACATTTTATTACGATATAAAATCCTAAATTAGCTTATTAATCAATTACTTAGCTTCTAATTCCTGTTGAGATAAAATATAATATTTAAGTAAAAAAAAGTAACGTAGCTATTTCAATATTAATTGCAATTTATGATTATTAATTATATTTTACAGTACTTGATGAATGATTGCGATCACAATGAACGCTAATTAAAATTTAATATACCGACATTATAAAGTTTTCTCAAATCACTCAACTTAAAATTTTTAAAAACAATTCAGAATATTAAAACTCTTTACTCATGGTTTTAGATATTTTTACTTCCCGTTTAATCTGTCGTCAAATCTAGGAAAGTAGATGACCAAATCACACTTGAGGAATTTCTTAAGGCTATCGACTTGATTTTTAATTCGGTGTATTTCCATTTTAATGGCCATTATTATAAACAAATTTTTTGTGCACACATTGGCAGTGTATTTTCACCGAATTTCGCCATTTTGGTTTTGAGTTTGCACTATTTAGTGCAAAGCCAAAGCCACATAAAAAATGTTGAATAAATTTGGGTAGCAGGAATAATTTCATAAATGGTAAAAAAGACTTTGTTTTTATGGATATTTTTCTATAAGATGATTGGGAAGAAATCAAAACACGAATTTAAGTACACCGATATGGAAATATTTATAACGTTATTATAATATTTTATTGTAATTATTTTAACGTTATACTATAACTTTGGACACATGGATTTCTATATAGTTGATTTGTTAAAAATATTACGTAACAGTATAAATTTACCCCCCCCCCTAAAAAATAAATCTGTTGCGTAATTTATGGATGACCCCTTATTAAAAAAATTGTTTTCGCGATTTCCTAGCGATATATTCGGATTGCACGAATTTATTGTGATCTTATCAATCTTCGGGAGGCATCATGAAGTAATTATTATTATTACTTCGTGGGGGGCATCCACAAATCACGTGATGATTTTCGTAAAAATATAACGTCATATGTTGACGCCTCCTTATCTAATCAAACAAATGCACAGCATTAAAGAAAGGTTTGTCTCTGATAAGTGTCTCCACACGTGGTTTTGAATTTTTTCAATTACTTTTATGAAAAAATTATATTATTATTAAGTTTTAATTGCGTGGAATGTAGGCAGAAATTTAGAGAATTGTATAAACATAAATTAATAGCAAATGCATAAAAATTAAATTATAAATAGAAATCAAAACCAGATCTAGTTTACAATTACATATATAGTTTCATGGGAGATCAAATGACATTAAATTGGTATAAAAAAATTGACAAAATTAATCCGTTCGTTGAAACTGAACTGGCGACAGATTAAATATTGCTTACATTGCGTTCACATTATCACTTTTATTCACGACGTCAATGAATTGAAATTAAAATGCAAGAAAGACAATTATTATAGATTTCTGAGTTTTGAAAAATATCTTTTGAAATATTACTAAAATAATAGAAGTCACTAATTTGTTACTTAGGAACTATTTTCCCGACAGAAAGCTATATTCTGTTACAAAAAAAAAAAAGTTCTCATAACCGGTTTTAGCCTGAGCTTAACATATATCTTTATCTCTGTCAGAAGTGGAAAAATCTTTGCCTAAGTTATATTATAATTTAAAACTAAAAGATTTTTGCGGAAACCTCGTATGTGAGAGAAAAAAATGATTAATTCGGGATTAATTTTTTAAAATCTTCAAAAATGACGTCCATATTTTATTCCATATTATTTTTCTAATTGGATAAGAGTTGAAGAGATGTTGACTAACCAAAACCACTCAGAATTTTAAAATTCAATTGCATCTGTATTAAAAATATGAGCAATTTAAAAATAATGTTTGGCCTACCTTAATACTTTCGCCGAACTTGACCCAATTTTCCGTTTCCGACTCGAGGCGACAATCAGCTTAGATTGTGGTAGGCCGATAAATTTCAGAGATATCTGAACTACTACTGATCCGAATGTAGATTCCAGACAGACTGAGACTGAAGCGACTGAAGGTCCCAATTTGCGAGGGTGCTTCCATTTCGATGTCCCCTCCACTATCAGCCACGTCGGAACTGGTGATTGGAGTGGAATGTCGACTGGAGAAATGTCTCAAGGCAGTGGACTAGGGTCAGTGGCACAACAGCTGAAAAGCAAATTCTAAGAAGAGTTTAGTTCAGAACACTTAAATTTATGTTAGTTTTACCCTAAACCTATTATCTAATCTAATTGTAAATCCTATAATTTCAATTTGTGCTAAAAATCTAAGATCTAAGTTCCACTTCCTATATTTCAATCAAAAACTTAAATTTAGAGAAGTACCGTCAAACGGGGCGATTGCGGGCATGTGGGGTAAATTTGGACACTCCTAAATTTATAGGATAAATTACTCAAAACTGGTCCAAAAATCTGGAATCAATTCAAGCCTTAACTGGTTCTAGATTCTTGTTAAAACCACCCACTTTAAGTAATTTGAACTATCAATTAAGGAATGTCCGAATTTACCCCACATGTCCGAAATTACCTCGCTTGACGGTATGATAAATCTAAAAAAAAATAAGGGATCTTTGTAAAAAATAACTCAAAATTCTTTATGCAACATTAATGTCTATTTTCTCAGCTTCACCTCTCGATGATAAAACCTACAGAGATTCTATATTACACGTATATTACATTTTTTGTAACGATCCACGCAACGCGAGAGTAAATTACAAAAAGTATATTACACGTAATTTTGAGACCCTACCCACGAAAGTATAAATTATGCATGTGTAATTTGCACGAAATTACAGTGTCAAATACGAGTGAAGACGCGCAAAATGTCGTTGGCGAAGATACAATAACAAAATATCACATCGTATGGCACAGAGACGTTTAATATAATTTAAACGCACGAATCTTAATTCTTTCAATATTGATAATAAACTCACTCGCGTACTTTTATCATACAGAATTCACAGGCAAAGACGAGTGGATAAAAATTTACATTTTAAAACCAATCAAACTGGTAATTCATTTTTCTATATTGACTTTAATTTACAATTTTGCGTGAGTATATTACATTTTGGTAAAGGATACCTCAAATTCATCAAAGTTAAAAATATAAATTAGATCCGCTACAAACTTTCATATTGTAAAATGTAAATGGTTTAGTGCCTTTAAAAAAGTAAAAAGAAAGAGTTTGTTTTTAACCCGAGAACGAATTTTTTAGATAACGAAAATAAGACGGAAAACAAATTCGTTTAAAAACAAAAAGTAAAGTAAAAGTGTGCTTATTTTAACAAGTTTATACAAATTAGGGTGGACTTATTATTACTCGAATTGTTTTATTTCCCGGTACCTTTTTAATTATCCTTAAAATTCGATCTCCATCAATATCGTTTTTAAATATCTTACAAACTTCGCATAGTAAATCTCTATTTTCAAATAAAGCATTTTCGAGTAATTATACCTAATTCTGCCCTATTACTACCGTTTCCAGCAAACGAAGAAAAGCAATATTCAAGCCTCATAGAAAAGCAGGAGGGGAAACAAGGAACATTTATACGTCCTAGATTTTCATAATTTCTATTGCAATTATAATTCTAAAGGTTTTTTCAATTTTTGAAAGAATTCCTACGGATTATTTCCAATTTACAGGATCCAGGGTGACCGTTTAAATCAAACAAAAAATTTCCCGGTTTTTTCTCGGATAACAAAAATTGTTCACGGTTAATAAAATTAAGAAACCTGAACTATTAAAACTAAAAATTATTTCACCTGAAGTAAAAAAACACCTCAAAATTAAAGCATTCAAAGTGGAACTCTTAAATTTTAAACATCTGAAATTAAAGGTTAAAAATTTACTGAATCAACAATTTTCTATTTAAATGCTCAATAATTTACACGTAAAAATGGAATCTGTTAAAACATTTCCATTGAGTAATTTTAAATTAAGTGCAGTTAAACTGTAAAATTAGAAAATTTTAACTTTTATAAATTGTACAGTTCAAATATTCAGATTCAGTTAAAAAAATAAAAAAATAAATCCACGTTTTCATTTTTAATGCTCTAAATTGAATCATCAAATTTGTAAATTTTCAAAATTATATCATTTTAAGCATTTTTAAGATAGAAAAATTAAAAACTGAACACTTTTTGAATTATTTTCATTTTGCGTAGTTTCGAATCAATAATGTAAAATTTTTATTTATACATCAAAATTGGTTTTTGTTTTGAAATATTTTTTTAGTATTCTCTTAACATTATTTTTTCAAAACAAAAAATAATTTCAAATTTTCTTAAGAATATCAAGAAAATTCTTTTATTATTTTAAAACCTTTTAAAGTCCTTAAATAGCTTCAATATTTTATTTCAAAATCTTCAAAAATCTACATTTTGTTAGCAAATTTTTGAAATGTTTTCAAATTTTTAATAATTTTTAAGCATTTTTTAAATTTATAAATATTGTTTAAAAAAATTGGAATATTTATTTTTAAAATCCTTAAAAATTAATGAATATTGTCTTAAAATCTGCCAGATTATTTTTAAATATTTTTCATCTTGAGCAAATTTTCTTATTCTTGTGAAACCTTCCACAATTCTTATAAAACTTCAAAACTTTGGGTTCGAAATCTCAAAAAAATCTATATTTCCTTTTAAATTATTTCAAATCATTTCAAGCTTTAAATTAATTCTTCAATTCTTACTTATAAATCAAAATTCAACAATTTCACTTAAAAATTCAAATTTTTTAATAGGGTAATTAAAATTGTAACGTTTAAAGTTTTAATTTAGCTACTTGAGAGGTTAACGATTTAGTTTCAAATTGTTCAGTTTTGAATATTTGATTTATAATTCCTCGTTTTAAATGAACAGTCAAATATTTATACTAATTAAATAATTAAGCTTCTTCTCAATTAAAATTTGTTTAATTAAATGGTTTAAAACTGGAATATTTCAGACTGAAACAATATATGAACAGAATTTCAAATTTAAAACATTTTATAAAGTTTCAATCGCACATTTAAATTTGTTTAACCACGAAGGCTTTCGAATTTAAAGAGAAATTTTTAACGTTAAATCTGAAAATTCTTTAATCTTGAATGGATTCAGAATCTAATGTCTAATCTAATGTACAGTTCAATTTAAAAAATCATTAATTAATTCATATTTACGGTAGATGAACTAAAAACCTTCTCTATAAAAAAAAAATAAATTTCAAATGCTTTTCATTTTTAATTGTTTAAGCTTTAAAACGGCATGTTTAAATTCTTTAAATGAAAAATGTAAACTTAAAAATTTGCAAGAAAAGGATTGTAAAATTAAGCATTTTAAACTGAATGATATAATTGAAAAAGTTGACAATTAAACTGAACATTTAAAAAATGTTGAAATCGAAGTTATTTTAAATTCGTGCATAATTTAAAAAAAAAGAGAAGATAGATTATTTTTAATTGAATTATATCTTCATGTGACATGAAATGTATAATATTTCAAGGCATTGGATAGATTTTTCTTCTAGAAGTTTGAAAAATTCCCGGTCAAAAAATGAATTCACTGTTCACCCGTCACCCATAATTCCCAGTCATTTCCCGGCTTCGCGGTCCAGCGGCCATCCTCAAGATCTAAACTTTAATCCCCTAATTTAAATTATTCCTAAATTGTATGTTGTTTCGAATCTATACTTTGAACTAAAAGTAAGAGGAATAGGGTGGACTTAAAAAAAAGGGGATTTTAAAAATATAGGAAATGTGAACTGTGAGGCCTGAATATCGCCTTTGATTATTGTTCTCTTCCGGTTCGACATCTTTCTTGGAAAATCTATATACACACAAGAGGAAAAAAACTAGACAATAACTGTCTTAACTCTTGCTCCATAAAATGGAGGCTATAGGTAAAAGTTTAATTGTATAGCGAAATATGAAAACACATCTCACCATTGATAGAGTCCTGCCGGTCTTAACAACTTACTCTGTAAAGCTTCAAGTTTTCCTATACTACTCAATAACAATTGTAAAACTTAAATAAAAAAAAAACAACATCGATTGACGTGCGGAAATGTACAAATGTCGAGAATTGGGTGCTGATAGCATCATCGAAAAAAAACTTAAATTAAAAACAGAAAATTAATTTTAGAATTAGTTAAAAAATAAAGTTTCATTCTTGCAGGATTAAAAAAAAAGAGAATATTGTGGGTTCTAAAAAATAAATAAAAACATCCCATTTTAAATACTTGCAAGTACATTAATACAACAACGAAACTTAATTTTCCCAAATTCCGAGACTATTCTGGAAAAAGTACTAGTATACTGGAAATGCAATCAATAAAATGTACAGATAAAGTGTACAGCCAATTAGAATGCTTAAACGACTTCTGGAAAGTCATAGACTAGCTCGCGAATTAAATACTCAGGCTGTGGTAAAAGTACGAGAAAAAAAATGCTTGTCTCACGCGGGATAAATAAAATGTGAAGGATAACTTAAAATTGAAGGGATGATTGACGAAAGGATCATGTTAATAATAATAGCTTCGCACGCAAATTGATTCGTTCTTGAAGAGCACCAGCTAATTCTTTTGTTAACTCTTCGCAAACTTGCCTCAATTCGGCATTCTTCTCTCGCAATTCCTGCAAAGTTAAATTGTTGCTATCTTCCGTCTCGTCCTTTCCAGCCTCTTCTTGACCGCCCTCGCGCTCTGAAACGACCAAACCTAGATTGAAATCAATCCAGACGTTAATTAAAGTTTCTCTTCGATCAGTTGGACTTACTTGGACTAGGCTTTCTGTAGATATGAAACGCACCACAAACTCCGGCGAATTGTTGAGATGAAGGAGCGCTGTCGATGCCTTGACCCTCGGTAACTTCCGATTTTGTGGAGAACTGGGAAAAATCTGCTACGAATCCTTGAGACTCGCTTGCTGTCCTGTGAGTCTCGCCTTCGCTTCTTTGATTGACCAACTTTCGAGGAGAAGTCTATAATTTCAAAAAATATGCAATGATCGAATCCATTTCAAATAAGGCAGGTTCCACACTTCAAGTTGCAGAATCTTTCAGCGACGAAGTATGTTGTTTTTTTAGAGGAAATTAGGCGACACGTATTTTTCCGACTTGTAGGCTTTAGATTCACTTCAGGGATTAAAAATTGTGTAATCAGTGTCACAGAATTTTTCAAGCATTAAACTTATACATTAATGAAAATAAAGACTAGAAGGAGGTGTGATGTGAAAATTAGCAATAATTTTTTAATTATTAGACGATTTTCGAGTTGTCATCTTTTTGGTTAAAAACGTTAGTATTTGGTTCAAAATTGAATTTTTTTTAAATCATACTTATTGGTTGAAAATTCAACTGTTTTGTTGAGAATTAGTCTTGCTGATTTAAAAATTCAACAATTACATTGAAACCTTTTTTCTTTCTTCACAAAAAAACATTGTTTGTTGAAAATTCAACTATTGGTTTGAACATTCATATCCTTCCGAAAAGTTAACATTTTTTCGTTAAAAATGCAACTGCCTGTTTAAAAATTAATGCGTTTCGGTTGAAAATTAACTTTTTTGTTGAAAATTCATATTGTCGGACCGAAAATTCAGCAATTTGTAGAAAATTCATCTTTTTGGCTTGAAAATTCCACAATTTGGTACAAAATTTTGGTACAGAATTAAACTGTTTTGTAGAACATTCGTTTTTTTTTGTTAAAAATTAATTATTCTTAATAAAAATTCAACTACTCCATTTTTGGTTCAAAATTTATCTTTTTTAGTTCAAAAACTCCACTATGAAGTTAGAAAAATTTTAAAACGAAAAAAATATAATCTAAAAATTAATAAAATAAAATTTTGGATTAACATCACATACATAATTCAAACTATTTCGTTTAAAATTGATATTTTTTGGTATGAAATTCATTTTCTTGGTTAAAATCTTCTTGGTTGAAAATGTAACTATTTGGTTTTAAAAAATGTAATATGTTAAGAATTCATCTATTTTCGGTAGAAAATTTAACTATATGGGTAAAAATTCAATTGCCCTAATCTTCTTGGTTGAAAATTAAACTACTTGGTTAAAAAAATCTAATTTGTTGAGAATGCATCTTTTTGGTGGGAAATTCAACCATATTGATGAAAATTCAATTGTTTTGTAGAAATCTTATCTTTTTTGGCTTAAAAATAAAACATTTCAGATGATTTTTTTTCTTTATTGTCTGAAAATTTTTTCTTGGTTGAATATTTGTCTTTTTGATTTGCAAATTTATTTCTTTAGTCGAAAGGTCATATTTTGAAAATGCAACTGTTTGGTTGAAAATTAATCGATTTTGGTTCAAGATTCAACTATTTTGTGGAAAATTGGTCCTTTTTGGTTCAATTCAACTGTTTTTCATTTAAAATGAAAATTTTTTCTTCGTTAAAATGCCAAATATTACATTTTTTGTTGAAAATTCATCTTTTTGGTTGAAAACGTTAGAATTTGGTTCAAAATTGAATTATTTTGTTGAGAATTCTATTTTGTTAAAAAATCATACTTATTGGTTGAAAATTCAACTGTTTTGTTGAAAATTAGTCTTGCTGATTTAAAAATTCAACAATTACATTGAAACCTTTTTTCTTTCTTGACAAAAAAAAACTTGTTGAAAATTCAACCATTGGGTTGAACATTCATATCCTTCCGTGAAAAGTTAACTTTTTTTCGTTAAAAATGCAACTGCCTGGTTAAAAATTAATGCGTTTCGGTTGAAAATTAACTTTTTTGTTGAAAATTCATATTTTCGGGGCTCGAAAATTCCACAATTTGGTACAAAATTGAACTATTTGGTACAGAATTAAACTGTTTTGTAGAACATTCGTTTTTTTTGTTAAAAATTAATTATTCTTAATAAAAATTCAACTACTCCATTTTTGGTTCAAAATTTATCTTTTTTAGTTTAAAAACTCCACTGTAAAGTTCGAAAAATTTAAAAACGAAAAAAATATAATCTAAAAATTAATAAGAAAAAATGTTGGATTAACATCACATACATAATTCAAACTATTTCGTAAGAATTTGTCTTTTTTGGTATGAAATTAATTTTCTTGGTTGAAAATTGAAGTATTTAGTTACAAATTGATGTATTTTGTTGAAAATTCATATTTTCTGGTAGAAAATCTTCTTGGTTGAAAATGTAACTATTTGGTTTAAAAAAATGTAATATGTTAAGAATTCATCTATTTTTGGTAGCAAATTTAACTATATGGGTAAAAATTCAATTGTCCTAATCTTCTTGGTTGAAAATTAAACTACTTGGTTAAAAAAATCTAATTTGTTGAGAATGCACCTTTTGGTGGGAAATTCAATCATATTGATGAAAATCCAATTGTTTTGTAGAAATCTTATCTTTTTTGGCTTAAAAATGAAACATTTTAGATGATTTTTTTTCTTTATTGTCTGCAAATTTTTTCTTGGTTGAATATTTGTCTTTTTCATTTGCAAATTTATTTCTTTAGTCGAAAGGTCATATTTTGAAAATGCAACTGTTTGGTTGAAAATTAATCGTTTTTGGTTGAGGATACAACTATTTTGTTGAAAATTCGTCCTTTTTTGTTCAATTCAACTGTTTTTCATTTAAAATGAAAATTTTGTCTTCGTTAAAATACCAAATATTACATTTTTTGTTGAGAATTCATCTTTTTTGGTTGAAAATTGGACTACTGTGTTCATTCAGAAAAAAAACGTTACGTAACTTAGGCACGGCTCCTAATCAGCTATTGATACAATTTTCCACGATCATGTTATTCGCTGAGATGGCGGGCGTATTACTTTAGCCAATTAGCGAAGAACTTCAATATTTTTCAAGAAAAAGTAAAGAAATGTGACAAAAGTGACATTAGCGGACGATTGTAAGATAATAGCGTATTTAGTGTCAATTTTTCGAAATAGTAGAAAAAAAGTGTTATTGCTGGACCTAAGAAAAATATCAAGGAAGTTACGAGTACTTTAATTCTGACGTCTATTTTTCAAGAAAACACAAATCTGTTCTTTAAACTCCTATGGTTTTTGATCTAATCCAGATGTTCTAATCTTGGTTTCGGATTTTGTTGGATTTTACTGTCCTCATTCAAAATCCGTCGGAAAATGTTTTGAAAAGTATAAAATTACGAGAATAGCGGCGACTAGTTAAAAAATATACAAAATCGATTTTCACAAAAAACCCACACTAATAATTTTTTGCTCAAGTTTGCCTTTTATAAGGAATACAGCCCGCATAAAACGGATAGAATGCCTTTCTAAAACTTAAAGTTTTTGCTCATATAAGCAAGGAACCCTATCAGTTTCATGCAGGCTAAACCATTTTTGAGGCCGGGAGAATTTTTTCCCCAGAAATTTGGATTTTTACATTTTCTCTCCTAAACAAAGCAAGATATTACAAAAGAGCAAAAGGATTTTTTTGGAGGACTTTTCTATATATGTAAGCTTTTATCTTAATTTTGTTTGTACCTTTCGTTGTTTTTGAGAAAAATGCGGAAATTTGATTTTATGAAAAAAATGCTCCTGTCGCAGAAAATAGTTTAGCCCGCATATAACTCACATGATTTCTTCCATATTAAAAGGCCAAACTCAGAAAAAATGCAAAAAATATAAGTGTTTTTTTTTGTGAAAATCGACTTTTTATATTTTATAAACTTTGTAACAAATCTTCGCCGTAATTTAAAACTTTTTGAAGATTTTCTGAAGGTTTTTGAAAGAGTGTTTTTTTAAAACAGATGTCAAAATTAAAGTACTCGTAACTTCCAGGATTTTTTTTTCTCAAATCGGAAAAAAAACGTTTCGCCTAATTTCCTCTAAAAAATAACATATTTCATAGCTGAGAGATTCTGCGACTTAACGTGTAGAACCACCCTGTTTTGACAATGGATTCGATCTAATGATTTTTATTATTAACTTATTGTACATGTTTATCTACCCATATAATATGCAAGACATAATTTCTAAAAAGAAAAAGCCTTTAAAAACTGGAATTATTGCCTTGGCCTGTAAAACTTTAACCGGTCTGATACATGTTTTGTCTTCTAATTTCGCTCAAAAAGATAAACAAACTTACGATTCCAGGAGATATTCTTGGTGGTACAAGGGGTGGGGCGCCCAGAAAACTCTGACCATTTTTTCCTGAAAAATGAAATGTTGAATTTTATATTAATACATATACTATATAAAATTATTTAAAAAACTGTATAATGAAATTAAAATATATTTACATCAATAAAAAAAGTTATGAATTATCAGTTTATCTTATGAATACAATATTTTTGATTATAGAACCTGAAGTAACGAATAGAAACAACTTTTGTTATTTGTAAATTTAAAATATAGATTTCTAATTGCCAGAAAATAATTTTGTTTTGAAAATTGTGCGATTATCATGATTATTTTACAAAATCGTGTAAAAACTTTATGATTTTACCAAAATTTGATAAATTTATCACAAAAATCGTAGCGATTATAGCTTTCTGTACATTTGTGTGAAATCAGAGCCAAACCACAAAAGTTTATTTTTTAGAGTGCAGTTGCAAATACAATATAGTGATAGTTACAATTAATACCTTCAATGTTTCGTAAAATTTTTAATCACTCCTAAAATAAAAGTATATTACATCACAAGCAATGGTTTTTCAGGTCGTCCTTGTGAACATTGAGCTACATGTGAGTATCTGTCCAGCCCTACGAGTGATGTACGATATTTTATTCGAAATCATCATAACAATAACAACAATTGCATGGGACAAAGCTTTCTTGCTTTAATAACTTATAAAATAATTACTTTTTACCATAAGTATATTTGAACATTATTTTTTATTTTCCAAAAGCTATTAAATTAAATAATAAAATCGACTTAAAAAAACGGCAAAGATTTTAGTATTTAATTAAATAGCTTCTTAAGAAGAAAAATAATATCCATCTACAGTTATAATGAAAAAGGCTCATAACATGGTGGTTTCGAATAAAGATTTGTTTATTTCTGAGACTCATTTTTAACAAATTGGAATTAATCCTTTTTTCTTATTCGTATGTGACAAATAGAAGACTTTAATACAAGACATTAGCAGCATATTAAAGGATTCATTAGTTTTTAAATATTATTAATTTCTTTGATTATTCGACAGTGATAATACGAGTACATTTACGTATATCCTGTAATCATAAAATTTCTAAAAAGCTTGTACCATTACAAAATGACTTGTCCTTTCATCGAAAAGTATAATTTCTACACATTTAAATATTTATACGGACTGAAAAAACATTATAATAAACTCACAAAATTATTGCATACTTATTTCAGTTTGTTTTTTAATTTTCCGTTTTTTTTTTTTAAACAAAACTTACTTAATTACAGTTTAACCATTCAAATATGGATAATTCAAGAGCTTATTGAATTATTATGTAAAGGGTCGTTCAAAGACTACGTCACGCTATATTCAAAACTTTTTGCACCATTTTTAAGTCAAATTTTTTTTTCGATTCCAGTTGATAAAAGCCTAAAATAAAACACAACACATAGATCTATAATTGTACAGACTTCACAGCCCAAAATGCTCAAGAAACAGGTAAAAAAAGGGTGATTTTTCACGAAAATAAGGGAATAATACGGGAATAAATTCTTTTCAATAAAATTAATTTTTAATTAATCAATTAATTAATTTTTTTTTTGATTTTTAAAATTTAACAAAAAGGAGAAAAATTTCGGTTTAAAGCCAAAAAACTTTTGAAGGAAAATGAGCCTTTATATTTTTTAATAAAATAGTTAAATTTTCAACCAAATCGTTGAATTTTCAACCGAAAACAAAAATTTCAACCAAATTTTTAACAAAGAAGTTCAACTTTCCATCAAGTAATTGAATTTTCAATAAAAAAGATTATATATCAACGAAGAATATAGTACTTGATATTTCAACCAAGAAAATATTTTAATTTAAAATAAAAAAAATTAACCAGGAAGATGGATACTCAGCGAATAATGTAATTGTTAATATTTTTAACCCAAAAAAGATAAAAATTGAAAGATTTTTCAATTAAGAGAGAAAAAAAATGTCAATAAAATTGTTGAATTTTCAATTAAAAAAGGCGAATTATCTAAAAAAAAAAAAAAAAAACAGTTGAAATTTCAACCCGAAAATATGAATTTTCAACCAAACAGTAGAATTTTCTACGATACTAATAGAATCTTCAATTCCAAAAGGACACATTTTTAACAAAACCGTTTAGTTTTTAAGCCAAAAGGACGAACTTTCTACAAAACAGTTGAATTTTTAACCCGAAATTATGAATTTTTGATAAAAAGTTATTTTTCAGCTAAATAGTTTAATTTTAAACTAAAAACCATAAATCTTCAATTAAAAATATAATAGTTAAGTTTAACAAAGTTGTTCAATTCCTAACCATGTACTTGAATTTTCAAACAAAAAACATGAATTCTCAATGAAAAATGTAACGGTTGAATTTTTAATTAAAAAAGATCAATTTTCAACAACTAATGGAATTTAGTTAAAGTTTCGGTTATAACAAATTAATTTTCACTAAAAAAAAATATTTTTCAACAAAATAGTTCAGTCTTCAACCAAATAGTATAAATTCAACCCAGAGATATGAATTCTGAATTAAAAATATAATAGTAGAATTTTCAATTAAAAGAATGAACTTTAAGTTTTAAAACTGAGTTGCTGATAAGTATCTGATAATAGCTGATAAGCAGACAATCTACTATATCGTAATTTATTTTTAGTACGCGAAATTAGTTTAAAACGCGATATTACGATATACGATAAGCCTCCAAAAAGTTTATATTCAAAGAATTAATTTTCAAAGAAATATGCTAGTATGTTCTTATTGGGTTTTATTAATTGAGTTCGCGTTTAGGCGACAAAACGAGAAAATTTCTTGAAAAAAGGGAGAAAAAGAGGAATTCTGGAAAAAAGGAGTAAAGAAGAGAATAGGAAGTCTGAATTTATATGCTTTCCTTGTAAAATAAAATTACTAATTTCATTTTCTCAAGCATTTTAAAAAATTGTAATGCACATTTATATTTTCCACGTGTGACGTCACATTCTGCGTTAAACCCTCCCCCGGAACGTTTCCTCCTGACAGTGTGACGTAATTTTTTGAACGGCCCCTAATGCTTTGAAGTGTTGTAGGGTCAGAATTGTTTAAAAAATACGATACCTAATGCTTGAATACTACCGTATTTAGAAAAATTGTACCTGGAAAAATCTAGAGATACCTGGAAAACCCCTGGAATTGTCAGGGATTTTTTTTTCTTCAGAATTTGTGTAGACACCCTGTCTTGAAAACTATTAGAAGTTGCAAACGGTTAGTAGCTCTAGGTAACTGGAAAAATAAGACTTTCACCGCTTCTTCGCATAACTATAAGAATAACTCAAGGTATAAATTTACCGTTTTTTGAGGTTTATCATCCCATCTAGAAGCCTTCCACAAATAGTTTACTTTCATTCGAATTAACTGATTTTATCATTTTGAAGTCGCACCCTACTTCACAACTATTTCAAACCATGCTATTTTACTTACTCAATACCAATCTTCTCTCTTATCCAAATTCAAAAAACTCACCCAATTTATTAAGATCAAGACTAGAACTCCTAGCATGTGTCCTGTAAGGTCTAGGAGGAGGAGGAGGAGGTGGTTCTTTCTTAGAAGTGACAATAACACTCTCTTCGGGGGGTGGTGGAGGCTTCTTCGCGAGAGGTCTTTGTACTAAAGTTGTCGCAGGAATCTGCAATTCCTCATCTCCCAAATTAGAACCAGCCCCATTACCGCCGTTAGCACTAGATGCTAATATCGCCGCTTCAGGCGTCAGTCTCAGTGGTACCGGGTGCAGAATCTTCGGATCTCTCTCCACAGCTGCCTTTTGAAAATCGAAGTTCACGGGTTTAGGACCCGGGCTTGTCAACGATCCAGTTCCAGTCGGCGAGTCCACAAACTTTGTCCACTCTTTGCTCTTCTCCCTATTGCTCGCCGAGTTCGGTGGACTCGTCGCACTCGCCGTTGGAACTGCAGGAGCATTATTCGTCTTCTGCAAGATCGAAGGAGTCGACAAGGATGTGGGCAAAACGTCCGGCAGTGGAACGTGGTTTCTTCGAAGAACAACTAAATGCATAGCCACGTAGAATTCTTGTAGGCTGAGTGCGCCATCTCTCGTCACATCAGCGAGCTGCCAAATGCGTCTCAGTTCTGCAACTGGAAGTCGTGACTTCTCGAAGAAGGTCCGCGCCACAGGTCCAGCCAGCAGACCTTCAGGATCGGGCTGCAGAAGTGCAAACTGAGCTGCGTAATATTCTCTCTGTTCATCGTTGATTATCCATACTTCCTCTGGAGGGAATCCATCACCTTCTCCATCGCCATCGTCACTACTGTGACGCTCAGAACTTTCCTCTTCAGTTCCTAGTAGTTGCCGTTGTTCGTCGGAGACGAGGAGACCTTGCCAACCGCTGGAAACAGTGTCGATAATTGCTTCGGTGCCTAGAATTCCGTCGTTCCTTTCTTGAGTGACGCTATTTGTTGGTGTTGGAGACTCAGTACTGCCTCCAGTTTCTCGAGGTGATTCAGCTTCACTTTCGCTTTCAGTGGTGCTTTCGGGAACGCGGCTGCCGGATCTGATTTTCATTTTGCGGAAGGAGTCGGTGTTTCTGGTTCCGTCTTCTTCAGTCGAGGACCATGTGAATCTTGGAAGGGCGATTTCGTCGAGGAGGGAGGTCACAGAATCTAGGTGGACTTCTAATCCTGCCTGATGAGCTGCAACTAACTTCAAGGCAGTGTAAAACTGCTTGCGACTAAGGTTGATGTATTTTGTTCCTCCGCAGATATCCAGGATCTGTGGAAATGAATTTCAAATTAGTAGGGATCGTGGGTGTATGTGAAAAATGAAGGCTTGTCAAATTGCCAAATATTATATTGATTCTGGCGAAGAAAATATTATTTATTATTGCAAGGACATAAGACACGATTCTTGCATTACTTGGCATCCTTTGATTAGACATGTGCAGATGTTTATTCGAATTGTCCGTGCAAATTTGGACAAGCTTGGATTTTCGAAATAGAAAAAATCTAACTGTAAATCAAACCGGCTTGATTTCTTTAGATTATTACTATTTTAAAAATGAAAATTACTTTTCTATGGCTTCATTTTTCTTTTAAAAAAGGAGTACTTTTGATTTGAAAAAACTGTAAAAATCTAAGAAAATCAAGCCGGGTTAATGTATAGTTAGATTTTTTTATATAAATAATTTCTTTAGAAGAAAAGGAAGGATTTTTTGGTCATCCATTCATGTGCAAATTTAACTTTTATTTTAAAAATAAATAAAAGTGTCGATACATAATGTCGAGGTTTAAAATAAAAGTTGAATTTGCACATGAACGGATAACCAAAAAAATCCTTTCTTTTCTTTTAAAGAAATTATCTATATCTATATTATGTTCAAAGAAAGTCTGATCCTGAAAGCAAATTTTGGAGTTCTTTATAAATTGTCAAGATTTATGGTATTTTAATCATTATATATATATATATATATATATATATATATATTATATATATATATATATATATATATATATAATTAGGAGCAGGCTCGGCTGCGGATTGTGATAAAAAATGTAATTTTCAGTTTACATACAAAATGTAAACTTGCTTCCGAAATACTGAGTTTTTAAACGCGGGTGAAAAAGGTTTTTGACTAAAAATTTAGTCAATTCCGTGTCAATCGTCCAAGAATTTCCAGGCTTGATCGGCTTTAAGTTATTCAATCATGATTTAAATTTGACATTCCCAATTTCAATTCAAGTTCTATTGGTTATCAAATGTTTTCAATTTTTAATTGTTCACTCATACAAATTTATCAACAAAGCGCTTAATTTACTCGATTCAGCAGTTCCATACTAGCAACGGAAATTTTTATTTAAAAGTTTCAAGCCGCGATAACAGCAAAGATATCAACGTTTTAAACCCAGCTCAGAAGTTTCAAACGATGCACGTGCTTAGTTTTGTTAATATGTTCGATGTAAATAAGGTTATTAATTTCGTTTGCACATAAAATATATCTTATTTCTGATAAAATGTAAAAAAATGATCCTACACAATTACACTTTACATGAGATTCTAAATAAATTTAAACAATTTACAATTTAAATTTTTTTTCATTTCATAATTGCGCAATTGGGTAGGCAATTTCTCATTACAAATTTGAAAATAAATTAAAGGATTAAAATTAAAGGATTGAAGATGGGATGCATTCAACAAAAATGAACAAGAAAATTAATATTTTGTAAATTTAAATTGTTTGAATAATAGGATGATTACAAACAAGATTTTTAATCTGAACACTAGGGAGGTACAAACAAAATCGCATTTTCTGCGACCCCCCCCCCCTCCCCCTCAGTTTCTTAGGTTCGCGAAAAAAGAATAACATGGGGGGAAAACATATTTTAGTAAATTCCGTCCAAAAAGTTAAAATGCATAATGATAATGAAAAACAGGAAAACTCTTCAAGTAATACGAATCCATCATTAATTTTTTATTTCAACCCTCCTGAGATTCTTTCATGTCGCCCTAAAACTACTCCATGCAAGTGCAATAAGGATTTTGTGGAATATTGCCCTTAATTATTACTTTTTTCTAATTTTTTTCATAGATCCTCACCAAAGAATAAATTATAAGATTTGATATATTTGTTAATTTATTTGAAATCATTTTAACCATTTTTGTTAATTTCAACAACCTTATTTCTATAGAACATTGCGAATTAAGCGTATTTTATACACGTTGTGGTCTATTCGATAGAATTGTTTTAACAATTTTTTCATATTAAATCCAAATTTTTGTAGGAAAAAGCTAGAAAATCGTACTTTTTTGCAATTTTTTTAACAAGTTTCAAAACGTAAACACAAATCTGACTTTTTCCATGTTACTTCTTACTGTTTAAACATTGTTTTTTATTTCTGTTGTCTATTTGCTGTTTAAACCAAAAAGTCCTATTAGTTACTCATAAAATTCTTAGACATCGCAAATTAATAGTATATTCTCAATGCTATGGCCTCACTAATGAATGTGAACACCTATTTCTCAACATATTCGTTTTGACGATTACTTTAAAAGCAGATTTTTAAATAAAGACAATTAAAAATAATGAATGTTTTCAGAAATAGGTGTTCAAATTCATTGAATGGGCTATAGCATTCAGAATATACCATTAATTTGCGGACATTATGAGATAATATATTTTTTTATAAGTAACAATTGTTAAAACAATTAGCAGTAGGTTAAACAATCTAAAAATTTTAGGAGAAAGTATCGACCCTGAGTTGAAATAATATTTGGATGTTGATAGTAAAATTCGCTTCAGGGTTTTGTCTATCTCTCAAGGCATGGCGGTTTCTAGAAAACGTAAACGCTAGAAAAGTTTTTTAAAAGTGTTCAGTGATCTAATTAGTATTTTAAAAGTGTTGAATGCTCTCATTCATTATTTTCAACCTCCTTCTTATGAATTTGTAAGAAATAAATCATTGATGAGGGCCCATAATCGAGGCCGAAACGTCTGATTCAATGATAAATTGATTTCAATTTTTTGGGACCCTAAAGACAAGTTTACCATCAACATCCAAATATCAATTATCAATTATTTAAAAAATAAACATACAACAAAAATGAATAAATTCACTTTTCACATTCATAAACTGTTCAAACCAGAACAAGTAACTCAAAAAATAAGATTTAGTCTAAACTTTTAAAACTTGTCCAGAAACTAGTAAGAAGGTAAGATTGTCTAGCATGTTTCTTCAAAAAGTTAGATATAAGTGGAAATAAAATTGTTGAAATAAACAAAAATTGTTTGAAAGATTACACATTAATTAGCAAATACATCAAATCTTATAATCGATTCAGCCATGAGAATCTATGCAAAAAGATGAGAAAACAGTGATAATTAAGGGCAATATTCCGCAAAATCCGTATTGCACTTGAACCGAGTAGTTTTTGGGGCAACATTAAAGGGGCTCAGGGGGGGGGGGGGATGAAAAATTAATGATGGATTCATATTCCATGAAGAGTTTTCATTACATCATGAAAGTTTTGCCTATACCTTATTATATATATCTACACGTTCTGGGCGGAATTAACAAAATATATTTTTCTTTCTAATGTTATTAAATTTTTTAAAAATAAAACACGTATTTACTTTTTTGGGAACCTAATAAAATTGAAGAGGGGGCGTAAAAATCGAAGCTTAGTCCCTGAGTTTTGTATTCTTTTATTGATTTTTGCTGTTTTTATTTTTTGAATGGCTTGAAAATGCATGTATCAAATTTGTATACACATAAAATTATCCCCTTTTGTATTGCAATCATTGCGGACATTTTAATGAAAATGTTAAATAATTTTGTTTAATAATTTTGTCTTACTTTTTTCACATTTTTCTACAATAAGAAACTTTTGTTTTAACTTGCTGTATGTAACTGGTAATTGGCACAGTATGTAAGTAAAATTCGGATAAACATTTTAAACAAGATCAAATTATTATTTTTCATAAAAATGAGTCTAAAAATACCAAATGATCTACAATCATGGTGCCGTAAAAAGGTATAATTCTATATAAAAATGTAATGCATGCATTTTCAAGATAGCGAGAAAATAGAAACAAAAAAATCAATAAAGACAAAGCTCAAATAAGGAACTACTAAATCATGTCTGATTTTAATTTTAATTTGTTGACTAAACAGGTACAACTTAAGTTATAGTGTTCACTTCCAGATTTGAAAATCATTTTTTCGTCTTATAAAATGAATCAACATAATTATAATGAACATAATAATTATTCAGAGAAAAAAATCCCTTTCATTTTCAGGGGACGCAGTAGGTCCCGTAAAATAAATATTGAATTTAAGAGTATTAATAATAATTTACCAGTACGAGACACGTAAACAACTTGAAAGGAATATAAACAAACTATACATAAACATTATTTTTTTGGAGTCGAACGCATAACCTCAAAATCAATATTAACTAACTCAAGTTCCTTATTTCTTTAAATATCACGCGCAGACACAATTTAATATAAAATTACACAAAAATCAATACAACGCAATGACATTCACTGAATATCAAAAACTTATAACAGCAATAATTGTCCTCAATGCAGACAGGAAAATAAAATAAGTTCAGAGTTGAGTAACCTCACTTGACAGTTCGTAACACTTTCAACGCGTTCAAGTTACAACACAAAAAGAAACTGCGAATATGATAAGATATGAAAAAATAGAAAAAAGTGTAAATGAGTGCAGATGGCAACGACCGAATTACGTACCTGTAACGTGATGTCTCGAGGCAGATTAGCGGATCGGAGTAATTCAGCGACCTTGACCATCGGCACACTGTCGGTGTCAGAATTTTCGCAACAATAGATGAATATATCGCCATAATATCTATGCTCGGTTTCAGTCAGTTGTAGACTCGCCATAGTAACAGCTTCCCAATCCATTTTTGTTGTTTAATATGTTACAACTTTGTACTCAGCACCGTTTATCGCCACTTCGACACAGATCTATTATAACTTATAACGGATGAATTCTACGCTCTGTTTCGCAGCAAGCGAGGATGCGACCAATTCCGTCACATTGCTCGTTAGCCCGATTAATTTATCGCGAATAATCCCACGGGAATGTGAAAATTGGAGAGAGATTCGCGACAGTTACACCCCGCTCATCGTGAAACCAGACGTCGTCGTCCCACGACCGCCATGTTTTTGGTGTCTCCGCCTGCGGCTGTGTTTGTGTTTGACATCTCCCACGCACTCACACAAGCACCTGTATCACCTGTTTTTGCTTATCCAAAAAATGCTCCGAAAATTTCGGAGAAAAATGATGAAATGTAAAAAAAATGGATACAAAATAGAAAAATTTGGGATGAAATGTAAACAAGGTTTCTTCCGGCAGGCAACCCACTGTACTCAGAGACACTAAAAAATGCCTTTTAAAGGGGGAAATAATAATTATTTCAGGGATTTCCGGTGATTCATAGGGTTCTCACAAAGTAGATTAATATTCTACCATAAAAGACGAATTTACAACAAAATAGTACATGAATTTTCTATTAAAAAATAATAATGCTCGACGAAAAATGGAAGTTAAATTTTTATTTGGCAAATTTTATTTCAACCAATTAAAAATGAATTTACAACAAAATCGTTGACATATTCCAATAAAAGATTTTTGAATTAAAATTAAAAACAGACGAATTTTCAACAGAATAGTTGAAAATCTGGATAAAAAAGATTAATTTTCAACTAAGGAATTTTGCATTATACTAGCCAAAAAGATTAAATTTCTACGACAACAGATAATTTTTAACGAAGAAATAAGATTAAGCCAAGAAAGATTTTTTAGTCAATAAAGAAAAAAAAATTTCATCGAAAGAGCGGAATTTTCATGCCAAAAAGACGATTTTTGTACAGACCAGTTGAATTTTCAACAAAAAGTTGATATTCGTCCAAATAGTTGAATTTTCAACCAAAAAGATTGACTTTATGATAGTTTTCAACAAAATTGTTTATTTTCGAACGAAATAATAAAATTGTATGTTAATTATTTGTAATACTTTTCAGAACTCACAATTTTTTTAGGCTATTTTTGATGTTTTACTTTCTTTTAAATATTAGTGAAATTCAACACATGTCAAGTTTTAAATTTGAATTTAATATATTCAAGAGACTGCGTTCTTAGAAATTGTGAACAAAATTTAAGACCGTGCAATAAAAATCGCGAATTTTCGTTTTTCAAACATTAAAAATCAGGACATAGCACAAAAAATCGAAAAATCAAGACAACGGTAAGAAATCAGGACATCTGGTCATCCTAATGATTTACGAGTTTTTATTATTTTTTAATTAATAATAAAAATACCAGGGTTGCTACAGGTCAGGGAATTTTAGAAAGTCAAGAAACTTAAAAAATTTTCGATAAACTGACGTTTAGGTTTATTTGATTATTATTTTTCTTAAAAATTTAACAATTTTATTAAAAAGGCATTTTTCTATTGTTGAAAATTTGTCTTTTTGGGTGGAAAATTCAATTATTTGGGTAGAAATTGCATCATTTATGGTTGAAAATCACAACTGCTTGTTTGAAAATTAATCTGTTTATTGAGGATTGAACTATTTTTTTAAACATTTGTATTTTTGGTTGAATATAACTGTTTGTGGCTTAAAATTAAAATCTTTTTTCGTTGAGAATTTATCTTTTTTGGTTAAAAATCAAAACTGTTTTGCTGAAAATTAATCTGTTTTGGTTGACATTCTCCTATTTCGTTAAAAACTCGTATTTTTCGGTTGAATTCAACTGTTTATGGTTTAAAATTGAAATCTTTTTTCATTGAGAATTCATCTTTTTGGATTGAAAATTCAAATATGCTTAGTTGAAAGTATAGAGTTAAAAATTCATTTTTTTGCTGGTTGATTCATCATTTTAGGTGAAAACCTTTTTTTCAATATTAAATATTTTGTTAAAAATTATTTTTTGTTGCAAATTTCATTTAGTTGAAAATTACTTTTTTCTTGAAAATTATTTTTTGTTGAAAATTCGTCTTTTGTGGTAAAATATTAATCTTATTGGTGACTTATTCATCTTTTTGCTTGAAAATTCATTTTTCTGGTCAGAAAATTATGATTTTTTTATTTTAAGATTTATTCTTGCAACTAAAATTTCAACTATGTCACTTTTTTGTCGAAAATTTATCTTTTCTTTACAAATTTAATGTTCTTAGTTAAGAATTAATCTTTCCCCTTCTTTATATACTATTTGTATAACATTTTTATAGAAGCTTTTGAATTGAAAAAAGTTCAATTTGGAGTACATAAATTTCAAATTAAAAATTTTTTTAAAATTTAAAAACCGTATTAGATTTTTAATAAGGCTTCGAGGTTGTATGATATTGTACAATAATTCTTCAAGTAAAAGATTATTCAATCTTGAACGCTTTGAGTTTGAAATTGGTCAATATTTAATGATCAAATTCATTATAATTTTTAGTCCTAAACACTTAGCATGTGCTGAAAATATTTAATTTTGTAGGCCTGAAAATCGTTTTCCAATTATGTGCTTCCAATTTGAAAGTGTACAATTTTTAACGTTTCTCATTTTGAGATTGCTCAATTTAGAATTAGAATTTTTAAAATTCAAAACTATTTAACTCCAAGAACTTTTTACTTCAAACAGTACAAACTGAAAATTGTGAAACTATTAAGGCTTTCAGTTTGATATATTGTATAATTTTGAACAAATTTCATTTTGAAACCATAATCAAGACTTTCGGATTAAAATTGAAAGTTTAATTGAAATTGTCCCGCAATTTTTACGTCAAAACTTGAAACTATTCGATTGGAAAAATGTTTAATAGAAAATTATTATAAAATAAATGTACAATCTGGAAATATTAATTAACACACATATAATTCAAAATTACTCAACTTTAAATGTTAGTAATTTGAAAATTACTCAAATTAAGAAATTTGGATATAGTATTAACTTCCAACGTTTTTTTTTATTCACAGAATTATTGTATAATACATAATAATATGTACAATTTTAGAATTCTTTAAATTGAAAAAGGTGTAATAATCAATTAATAAATGAAAATAATTAATTATTTATTTTGATAATTATCAAATTAAATATAAATTAAATAAGTTTCAATTAACAATTAGATATTTTTCATCGTTCCATTTCAATTTTAAATCTTTCAAAATTGTAGAACTTGAAAATCAGACTTCAAATATAAAAGCACTCAAAGTTGAATAGTTTTCAATCGAACTTTGATGAATTGGACCATTTTTATTTTCTTATAATTTGAGAAAACAAAATCTGGAGACGGGCGAAATAAAAACGAACAAATTTGCGGAAGCTTATATAATGTATTCAATTTTCTATTATATAAATCGTGATACGATTTTCTCATACACAGTCGATGTAACCCAAATAATGCATGAACAATTGATTCAAACAGTTTATGCAATGTTTGTATTTGGGATGAGAAATTAACAATAAAAGAGAATCTTATATTTGCTATCCACATTAAAACGCATTCACCAGCGATAAGATTTTTTCGAACTATTGCACTACCTTCGATTTTGTATTGCGGTGCGCTAACAAATTGCATTGAAGAGTACGCAAATCTTTATTTTCTTCTCTGAGTAAAACCGGGACTTGAACCGTTTGAAAATGTATTAAAAAATATTCACCATTCAAAAATCCGTCTCCTTGAAATTTCTATAAAAATTGAAATTAATCTTTCAAAACACAAGCAATAAATATTGCTGACAATTAATGAAATACTTTATTTCTAAAAAAATATAAATTATTATTAAATAGACTTAAAAAAAGTAAATATATTAATTCTTGAAACTTAAAAATAAAGTTATTTTGACAATTTCATTCAGTTCTAGTTCCAGTTTTAGATATAGTTTTGACAATTAAATTTAAATAATTTAATTAATATTATTATAGTAACGAAGTAAATCTTAATTTACACATAAATTTACATTAATACTTTTGAAGTAAAACGATGATATACTTTAAACAGAGTTTGGATCCGTGGATCTGTCGGCATCGGAAATTAAGTGCGGATAATACAGCTGGACTGGATGTCTATATTCTCAATGATAGAGAACAGACCCAATCCATTTTCTGCCATCTACGTTTGCAACTCCTAACTCTCTTTTTTTCTCTCTACAATTTACATCGTGTTATTTTTCAACGGCCGCCGAGTTAGTAAAACCTAGAAGCATTTTTCTAGATTGCTCTTGTTAGATGGTCCATTTTGGTCTCAGGATGAGACTAAACAAAGCACTCTTTTACTATTTACGACCTACTTTAATTTTAAAGCTTTTTCTCCCGCTCCATAACACGGATCTTCATTTAATCTAAAATAACTAGATGTTTCCTTCGTCAAATAGGTTTAATAAATATGGACGGAATTCACGAAGGCCGCGTTTTTTCCCATAATCGAGTCATACTTCGCATTATCATTAAAAAATAAATAAAATTCTTCAAGATAAATAAAGATGAATATTAAAATCTTATTGAGAATCACTTGATCCTAAGTACTCTCGTATACAAAGAGTTGGAAGCATCAAAACGTTGATTACTTTCACAGAAATATTTCTAGCAAATGTGTCTGGTAAAATTATTGTAAAAAAGGCAAGTATCGTTATCACGACAAAGTACAAAATGTATAAAAAATTATGGAAACCAGTTTCGAAGGTTTCTACTCACTAGTTCGAGTATAGAATTAAAAATGATCATAAATACTGTTTAATGAGACTTTTCCATGAGATCGTAATGTAGAAAAGTTTGTAAAAATGAGATCAGCTTTGCTTTAAGGTACTGTAACTTATTTTCTATTCTATTTTATAAGAACTTAACCGGGTTATCATTAAAAATTGCAAATCATTTCTGGGAAAGATGCAATTCTGGAATCACTTATTGAAAATAAAATGTAACTAAATCCCGGGCTTGTTAGTTTCAAAATTAGTATCGCGATAGTTAGGTTGCAATTTTCAATTACTTTAAGTGACCTGGAGATGAAGATTTCATATCGTATGAAGATGGAGGCGGAAGAGCTAATGATGGAGGTAAACTGGCAGTATTGGCCAGGGTAGAATCTAGTTTTCGAGCTTCGTGTTCTAATAAAACGGCGTCTAATGATGGATCTTGAGATACTGTTCTCAAAGAATCACCCAATGCTTGTCGCAATTGTTGCATTTCTCGCCCAGCTTGGGTGCTGCGGTAAACGTACAGCTGACGTCGTTTGATTTCCTGATTAAGTTGATCTCTGAGCAACTGAATCTGAAACAAATTAAATTCGTTTATGAGTTTAAATGGTTTCTAAAGGAGGTTAACGGATGTATATTTCGGACTTAAAACCCCAAAATGCTCTCAAAATAGAGTACTAGGCTGATTTTTCATGAAAATAAGGGTATAATAGGGGAATAAATTAATGTTAATAAAATTATTGTAGATACCATATTGAATTCAATATGAAACGCTTTAAATTCCTAAGACTTCAAGTAAAAATATATTGAATTTTCAACAAAATAGTTGAATTGTCATTCAAATGTCTGATGTGTCAACCAATTAGTTGAATTTTCAAGCCATAAAAATGAATTTTTTAGAAGACAGTTGAATTTTTAACACGAAAAGTTTAATTGTCAAAAAAGAATTTCATTTCCAACCAATAAAGATGACTTTTCTACAAAAATAGATTAATTGTCTATCCAAAAAGACGAATTTTCAACCAGTCACATGAATTTTTAACAAAATAGTTGAATTCTGAACCAAAATTATTAATTTTCTATCCAAAGACAAGTTTCCAACAAAATACATGCATTAAAAAAAAGTTGAATCCTCAAACAAAAAAATTAATTTTTAACAAAATATAAGAATTTTCAACCCGAAAAGATGAATTTTCAACAAACAAGTTAAATTTCTACCAAGTGCTAAATTTTCAAATAAACACTTCAATTTGAATCAAATAGTTGAAGTTTCTACCAAAAAAATTAATTTTCTACTGAAGAAGACGAAATTTGAACAAAATACAAGAATTTTTATCCAATCAGTTGCATTTTGTGTAAAAAAAGATGACATTTTACCAAGAGAGATGAATCTTGACACAAAAAAGCGAATTTTCTACAAAACAGTTTAATATTCAACAAAAAAAATTAATTTACAACGAAAAAGCTGAATTGTCCATAAAAATTATTAATCTTCAAGAAAAAAGTTTATTCACAACCAAATAGTTCAATTTTTAATTACAATGGTGAATTTTTAACTAAAAAATGAATTTTTTCACAAACTAGTTCAACTTTCAACCACGTAATTGAATTTTCAACAAAACAGTATAGAATTTTCAGCCGAAAAAGATTTTCTATCCAAAGAGATGAATTCTCAATCCAAAAAGATGAAGTTTGAATGAAAGAGTTAAGTTTCCAAGCAAAAAAGTCGAATGATTTGGAAATATATGTCTTTAAAACAAGAAAAGATGAATTTTCAACAAGAATGTTAATTTTCAATCAAGAAAGATGAATTTTCAACAAGAATGTTAATTTTCAATCAAGAAAGATGAATTTTCAACAACAAAAAATTAAGTTTTAATCAAACAGTTGAATTTACAACCAAATAGTTAAACTTTCAACCTAAAGACATGAATTTTCAACAAAAGATGAATTTTTTATTCAAATGTCTGATGTGTCAACCAATTAGTGGAATTTTCAAGCCATAAAAATTATTTTTTTAGAAGACAGTTGAATTTTTAACACGAAAAGTTTATTTGTCAAAAAAGAAGTTCATTTTCAACCAATAAAGATTACTTTTCTACAAAAATAGATTAATTTTCTATCCAAAAAGACGAATTTTCAACCAGACACATGAATTTTTAACAAAATAGTTGAATTCTCAACCAAAATCATTAATTTTCTATCCAAAGACGAATTTCCAACAAAATACATGCATTAAAAAAAAGTTGAATCCTCAAACAAAAAAATTAATTTTTAACAAAATATAAGAATTTTCAACCCAAAAAGATGAATTTTCAACAAACAAGTTAAATTTCTACCAAGTGCTAAATTTTCAAATAAACACTTCAATTTGAATCAAATGGTTGAAGTTTCTACCAAAAAAATTAATTTTCTACTGAAGAAGACGAAATTTGAACAAAATACAAGAATTTTTATCCAATCAGTTGCATTTTGTGTAAAAAAAGATGACATTTTACCAAGAGAGATGAATCTTGACACAAAAAAGCAAATTTTCTACAAAACAGTTTAATATTCAACAAAAAAAATTAATTTACAACGAAAAAGCTGAATTGTCCACAAAAATGATTAATCTTCAAGAAAAAAGTTTATTCACAACCAAATAGTTCAATTTTTAACTACAATGGTGAATTTTTAACTAAAAAATGAATTTTTTCACAAACTAGTTCAACTTTCAACCACGTAATTGAATTTTCAGCCAAGAAAGATGAATTCTCAACGAAAATGTAATAGTTAATATCTTAACCAAGAAACATTGTAATTTAAATCAAAACAGTTTCACTTTACAAAAATAATCAATGAAGTGGTGCAATCCTGAACGAAAACAGATTACTTTTCAACAAAACAGTTGAATTTTCGACCTAAAAAACAGTTGAATTTTCAACAAAATAGTTCAATCATTAACCGAAAAGTAAAATTTTAACCAAACGAGATGAATTCTCCTCCAAAAATATAATACTAATCTTTTCAAACAAAAAGAATGCTTTTTTAACCAAAAAAAGGTGGATTTTCTCATTGGGTCCTATTAATGTATGCGAAAAAAAAAACAAGAAAAAGGGATAAAGGGAAAAAAGGGGACGTTGTTTGAAAACCGGGTAAATAAGCGGAATTCTTTTGAAAAAGGGGGAAAGACGGGAATAGTGGAAAGAGTGTGAAGCCTAAAAGAACCTTTCTCGAAGTGTATTCGAGAGAGGTTCTTTTAACATGGAGGTATCGAAGTACAATTTTCAAAATGAGCAAAGTATTTAGGTGTAATATTTAATTTGGGGCTTAAAACCCAGGATTACTTACTGGTTACATACAATATGATAATCAGACCCATAATAGCATATGCATTAGGGCGTATCGAAAAAAATAAAGTTGTTCGCGCGAAGTTCTAATAGCAATGAAAACTTTCTTTTGGTAGTCAAAAATACTCCTCTGAAGTTTCATATAAAAAAAATTCCTTCTTTCTCCGCATCGTAGATATAGCTAAAAATCACAAAAAACGAAGCACTTCTTCAAATTTGAACAGCAAAAATTTTTTTTTTGAGAGATTTAAATTATCAATAAAGATATTTCAAAGCAAGTCGATTTATACCTGTATAGCGATAATTCCATTAAAATATTTTTTACCCTCCCTAATTGACTTTGGAGTTTCAAAAAATCGAAAAAAGTCTACTTTTTCGCTATTTTCTTAGATTAAAATTATCAGAAAAATTAGTTTGAAGCAAGTGAATTTGTAGTCACATAGAAAAAAATGATTCAAATATTTTTTACCGTACCTAAGTGACCTTAAAATTTCAAAATATCGAAAAAAATCGACTGTTTCGTTATTTTCTTAGATTTAAGGCAATTTTTTCGACTACTTGACCATGAAATGTCTCATATACGTGAAGAATGATGCATTTTTAATATGTTACACCACTAATATATACAGAATGTCGATATTAAACTCATTTTTATTGATTTTGGATTACAAGAAAATATCTAAAAGTGATTCATTGCTCTTTATTTCGCAACAAAATTAATTTTCGGTATCTAAATAAGGTAAAAATGTTTTCAAGTGTACCTAGATTTACACTTGTACCGTGAGGAGGTAACTTGAATAATTCTTATCCGGCTAGAATAACGTAGAGGATTAAAAAAAACCCAGAATTCCATTTTTTCGCTATTTTCTTAAAGTTATATGACTTATCAACCACATGACCATCATACCATCAAATTGAATTCTGGGTTTTTTTTTCAATCTTCTACATTATTCTGGCTGGGTAAGAATGATTTAAATTACCTCCTAACTGTACAACTGTAAATCTAGGTATACTTGAAAACATTTTTACCTTATTTAGATACCGAAAATTAATTTTATTGTCAAATAAAGAGCAATATATCACTTTTAAATATTTTCTTGTAATTTCAAGTCAATAAAAATTATTTTAATGTCAACATTCCCTATATATTATTGTTGCAACATATTGAAAATACATTCTGATTAACTTATATCACACATTATATGGTCAAATAGTCGAGAAATTTACCATGAGTCTAAGAAAATTGCGAAAAAGTAGACTTTTTTCGATTTTTTGAAACTTCAAAGTGAATTAAGGAGGGTAGAAAAGATTTTAATGGAATTATCCCTGTACAGGTATAAATCGACTTGCTTTGAACTATTTTTATTGATATTTTAAATCTAAAAAAAAATATCTGTTCAAATTTGAAGAAGTGCTTCGTTTTTTGTGATTTTTAGCTGTATCTACGATGCGGAGGCAGAAGGAATTTTTGTTTATGAAACTTTAGGGGAGTGTTTTTGACTCCCAAAATAAAGTTTTCGTTGCTATTAGAACTTCGCGCAAACAACTTTATTTTTTTCGATACGCCCTACTGGACACTATCGACTGAGAAAATACTTGACCAACATGAGGATTGGGATGATGGATTTGGAAATGGATGATGGGTGATGGAAAGTGTGATTTTCATGAGGAAACAGCTCATCACATTTTTTGTGAATGTGATGCACTAGCATGCCTCAGAAACAAATACCTGGGGGATTATTTTCTCGAACCAGAAGACTTTCATGACATTTCCTGTAAATCAGTGTATGTCTTTATGGTAAAGACTGACCTTATAGAAGATAGTTAAATTTTAGGGTAAAGTACAAATAAATATTTTGGTGATCCGCAGTCTAATTATTTATTTTCATTGTAAATAATTTACCTGATTCTCTAGTCGCAGCACTTGCTGGCGATGGCTCTGTTCTCTTGCTTCCAACAATTTCTCTGCTTGCAATTGAGCAGCCCTGAGCCTTTCCAATTCACCGGTTCTACTTCGAGATAAATCTAAACTCGAATGTGAGTGCATATGCACGGATCTTGCTCGTATGAGTTCCGCTTCTTTCTCAGCCAACTGAGTTTCTAGTCTTCGAATTTTCAGTCGTAATTCTCTGTTTTCTTGCTCCAGACTTTCGTTTGCAGCACTTGATCCTAATAACTCTACGTGGGCCTTTTCAGGTCGCTCGTAACTCTTACTTCGAACACTTCCAGGTCTCATTGATGTCAGCTGACGCTCGAGATTTCGTTTATCAACTTCCAAAAGTTTTACCTAATTTAAAAAAATATATATGAATTCGAACCTCCAAAATATTGAATTACTTTTGAATATTTTCAAGTTTTCTTTCAATTACAGGCAAGATGAAAAAGAGTGCAAATAGTGTGACAAATTTTTAAAAATAGTGTCATCAAATTTTGCAAGTATTGAAAATGAACTGCAATGTTCATTTAAAATGTTATTATTTATTCTGTGAATTATCAAAATTTCTATTTATTTATCGCAGGTTACGCTGTCTTTTCCTTTTTCCATTCAACTATTTTTGGTAGAAAGTTCATTCTTTACGGTTGAAAAGTCTACAATTAAATGTTTCGTTAAGAATTCATATTTCCATTAAATTTTTTTACTATTTGGTTAATAATCTAATTACTTGGTTGAAATTCAATAATTTTGTTAAGAAGTCAATTTTCTTGGTTGATAATTCGTCTTTTTTACTTGAAAATTCATTAATTTGATTAAAATTTTGTTTCTTTCTTGACTAACAATTTTGTTGTTATCGAAAATTCAACTATTTCGTAGAAATTTCGTATTTGCGGCTTGAAAATAAAAAAAAATTTGTTAGAAAATGTAACTTATTTATTGAAAAATTATATACCTTGTTGAGAATTCGTATTTTTTGGTTAAAAATGTAACTGTAAGGTTAAAAATTAATCTGTTTTAGTTGAAAATTCAAATATTTTGTTAAAAATTCGTCATTTATATTTATATTGAACTGTTTTTTATTTGAAATTAAAATATTTTTTGGTTTAAATATGAACTTTTACATTTATAAGAAAAATTAGTATTTTCAGGTTGAAAATTCAACTGTTTTGTAGATAATTCATCTGTTTGCCTTGGAATTTCAAAAATTTGATGCAAAATTCAACTGATTTGTAGAAAATTCGTTTCCTGGTTAAAAATTTATCTTTTCCAGTTCAAAAATTCAATTGTTTGATTGAAAACTTAGTTAATTTTTTGAGAATTCATCTTTTTTGGTAGAAAGTTGATATTATTAATCGAAATTTCATATTTTTGATTGAAATGTTAACTGTTTGGTTCAAAAATATGTTTTAAGGAAAAGTAAAGAAATAGTGGTATTAGTAGAAAATTGTGAGCAAATGGTGTCTAGCGTAATTTTTGTCGAAATAGTAACAAAATAATGCCATCGCTCAAAAAAGTGTCAAATAGTGTAAATAGTGTGTAGAGCCCGAGATCTGCAATTACAATTTAGTTATGGAGAATAAAGAATATAAATACCTTGTCGTTTAAGGAATCAACTTTTCCTTTCAGCTCACTTCGTTCTCTCTGATAGGACTGAACTTGTCGAACTAATTCGTCTTCCTTATTTGTTCGTTCCTCATGAGGCCAACTTGATAGTCTTAATTGTGATTCGAGTCCAGACCGAACTACTTCATTATTTGATATTTCATTTTGAAGCCTCGCATTTTGATCTCCCAAAGTTTGATTAACGCGCCTCAGATCAACAATTGCTTGTTGAGCAGATTCCAATCGTTCAGACAAAATACGTCGTTCATTTTCCAAATTTGAAACTTGTTTCTGCAACTAAAATTTTTACTTGTTAGGTACAATTTAATTTTTTAACTCAACTGGTTTTGGCTTAAGACGAAGCAGAGCGTATATTCATCTTGAACCTTTGAATTTGTAAACCTTTACCTTAATTCTTAACACATTCATGCAAACTAGCTAAATTTCCCGACCAAAAGTGATCAAACTTAAAAGAGTTTCATTTCAAATAACTGAATTGAATACAACTTCAAGTAGATATGAAATCTCCTGATTTTAAAATCCGACGCGTTCAAAATTAGATCATGTTAATTTATAAGCGTTGACAATTTAAAAATATTTTTAAAAAAATTCCATTTTTAGATAGATTTCACCAATTCAGATATTTTAAATTGAACAATAATTAAAATTGTTTAAATCTCGACAGGTAAGATATGTTATATATAGAGCATTCCAAATAACACCCGAAATTTTAATTATCCTAAATGTGAATTTTGAAATGAATTCGGTTACATTTTAACCATTTCCATTTAAAAACATTTTATAAAACAAAATAACAATTAAAATTCAAAAGCAATTTTGTTAAAAGTTAAAAAAGTAATTATTTACCATTCTTAAGCAATCAACATTAAACAATATTGAAAGCGTTTAAATCTGAAAAATGTAGATAAACGTGTTTACATTTCTTAAAATTCAAATTTAGGAATTACGAAGGGTTTGTAAAATAAAGAATTTAAAATTTTATGAAAATCAATTCAAACAACATTTCAACTGAAGTCTTGTCCCTGAACTCTTGGTATTCTTTACAACTCTATAAACTATATAAATACTATATAAACTTACAAAATTGAAAATATTGCAACAACTCCCGGTGTTTGTGCTCTTCACAATTATTTAATTAAATACATATTTTTAAGAAGACTCTTATCTAAAAACCTTAAAAAGTATACTTTTCGAATTGGAAAAATTTAACCATGCTAGGGACGTTTTCTCCCTCTGTCCCTTTTATATCTTCTTCGCAAACGTCCCCGGTGTGGATACAATTTTTAATTCCGAAAACTTTTGCTTCGTATCCTATTTATTTATTTAATTTTACATAGTTAAATATTTTAAATAATTTTTTTATCCATTAAATTCGCTTCTGTAATGGTATTTTCCAAATCGTTCACTTTTCAGCTTTATTATTTACAAATTTTCCAATTTTTTATCAATTATTTAGTTATTTAAAAATTGTTTAAATCAAGAGTATTTTGAAAAACATGTTTTTATTCATATAATTTTAAAGAACAGAAAGACAGGGAGCTTTTTCGAATAATTAAATTTTTTAGTTATTATTTTTTTTTAATATGCAGTTTTGTATTTTTTAAAATAAATCATCTAGTTAGTTTAACAAAATTTTAAGTTTTGTAATTAAGAGAATAAAAAAAAATATTATTATTAATTTGTACCCTCAAACCCGTAAAAGGGAGAGAATAAATAGACATACATACATAGTTATTAATTTTTAATTAAACATTTTTTTCAATTAATTTAATTTCGAATAACATAATTTTATTTTAAAGAACGCATAAAAACCTTAGTATTTAAAATTTGTAATCTTCCATTTATTTTTTCAGTGTTTAATTAAAATCGTTGAAAAAAAGTATATTTTCAGTTTTTTAAGTATTAACAATATGTTTTTATCTACATAATTATGAACAATACGAAGACCATAAGTTATCCAAAATAAAAAAATTTTCTAGTCATTCATTTTTTAAGTATTTCCGTTTTTAAAGCAAACGATTTTATAAATATATATTTTTGATTGGCCTCATTTCTTTTTAGATATATTTTTTATTTTGATAATTTTAAAGGATGCAATAATGCTTAAACGAGGGTTTTTTTTCAAATTTTAAATAGTTGTTTTAAATATTTTTACTCTTTAGCTTGAATTTCAATTGAAACCTTTCGAAACGTCTTTAATTTCAAAAGATTAAATCAGAAACTATTTAATTTTGATTATATGAATTTCAAATTATTTAAGTATTTTAACGCTTCAGATAGAAAATGGTTTAATTTGGAATATTTCAAATTGTAGTCTTATAATATACTTGATTCTCAAATTGTTCCGTTTTGACATCTTCAATTTAGGAATTCAAAAATCATGAAATTTTGAGTAATTTGAATTTTTTAAATTATAAGTGCCTAATTTTTTAATTACTCAATTTTGAAGAACTTGAATATAAAACTGTTTTATTTAGAAGTTTTGCAATTCTAAATCTTACATTATTACACATTTGAATAAAAAATTGTTTGTTTAAAATATCGACACTTTAATGCTAATTATTAATTATTGTTATGATTCTAAAAACCATTATAATTTAAGGCTTAAAAAGCATACTTGTTTAAGTTTCTCATTGTTGCTTTGTGACGCCACACTAATTTCCATGAGGCTCCTCTGTAGAGAACTGATCTCGTTTCGCAAATCACTTTCTGTGTTCGAAGATCTCTGCAAGGTTGAATTCAATTGTTCTATCGTTGAATTCAAAGAACCACACCGCTCTTCCAAAGTTGTTATCGTACGCGTTTGTGCCTCACATCGATCTTGAAGTTTCTGTTTTTGAAATAAAAGCATTCATGAATTTTAAATCAGCAGATTGAAAAGTAATCAATTGAGAATAAGAAATATTAAATAATATCATCTTGTGCTAAATAAAAAGAAATATGAAGCCAATTCAAAGGGCGGATCCAGAAAATGTTTCGGACGGAGCAATTGTGAATTTTCTTCAACGAATGTATGTGAAAGGGTGTGGGGGGGGGCAAAGATTTGAAAGAACTTTTCAAATTTGAATATAATAAGGCAATAAATTCCACTTCATTTCACTTTTTTTTGGGTGTTTGTTTTTGCGGGGTGGGGGTGTAGGGCAATGATTTTTCTATGTTGAAAAATCAACTCCTTGGTTGAAAGTTGAACTTCTTTCTTAAAAATGCATTTTTTTGGATAAAGATTCATAATATTAGTTGAAAATTCAACTGTTTGGTTCAAAATTAACTTTTTCGTTGAAGACTTTTATTTTTTAGTTGAAAAATCAACAGTTTGGCGAAAAATTTGACTTTTTGCTCTGAAAATTCTACAATTTTGTAGAGAATTCAACTATTTGGTAAAAAATGTATGCATTTGGTTACAAATTCGTTTTTTTCTTGGTTAAATTCAATTGTGTTTTATTTTAAAAAACACAGTTTTTGGTTAAAATATCAACCATTATATTTTTTATTGAAAATTAATTTTTCAGGTCTTTTTGTCTGTATAGTAGAAAATTCAACTGTTTTGTAGAGGATTCGTTTCTTTTTTATTGAAAATTAATTTGGTTCATATGAAAATTTAACTATTCAATTTTTGGTTGAAAATTGATTTTTTTGAATTTAGAAATTCAACTATTTGGTTAAAAATATCTGTACTTTGTTGCAAATTCGTACTTTTTTGTAGAAAATTAATCTTAAAGTTGAAAAGTCAACTCCTTGGTTGAAAGTTTAACTACTTTCGTAAAAATTCATTTTTTGGGATGAAGATTCATAATATTAGTTAAAATTTCAACTGTTTGGTTGAAAATTAACTTTTTTGTTCATGACTTATACTTTTTAGTTGAAAATTAAACTGTTTTGCGAAAAATGTGTCTTTCCGCTCTGAAAATTCTACAATTTGGTAGAGAATTGAACTATTTGGTAAAAAAATGTATGCATTTGGTTAACAATTCGTCTTTTTCTTGGTTAAATTCAATTGTGTCTTATTAAAAAAAAAAAACAGTTTTTGGTTAAAATATCAACCATTATATTTTTTATTGAAAATTAATTTTTCAGGTCTTTTTGTCTGTATAGTAGAAAATTCAACTGTTTTGTAGAGGATTCGTTTCTTTCTTATTGAAAATTAATTTGGTTCATATGAAAATTCAACTATTCAATTTTTGGTTGATAATGGATTTTTTTGAATTTAGAAATTCAACTATTTGGTTAAAAATATATGTACTTTGTTGCAAATTCGTACTTTTTTTGTAGAAAATTAATCTTCAAGTTGAAAAGTCAACTATTTGGCTAGAAATGTATGTATTTTGTTAAAAATGTATGCATTTAGTTGAAAATTCGTATTTTTTTGAGTACATTTAATTGTGTTCTACATAAAAATAAAATCGATTCTGGTTAAAATATCTACTATTATATTTTTTATTGAAAATTCATTTTTAGGATGGAAATTCCACTCCATGCTTGAAAGTTGAACTTCTTTCTTTAAAATTTATTTTTTTTTTTTGCTGAAGATTCATAATTTTAATAGAAAATTCATCTGTTTGACTAAAAATTAAAAATCTTTGATGAAACTTCCTTTTTTTGGGGTAAAAATTACTTTTTTTAAAAATTAAATTAATCATTTTCATATTAAAATTTAACTATTCCATTTTTGGTTGAAAGTTGATTTTTTGAGATTAGAAATTCAACTATTTGGTTGAAAATATACGTAATTTATTAAAAATTTGTATTTTTTTGTAGAAAATTAATCTTCTTAGTTGAAAAGCCAACTATTTGGCTAGAAATGAATGTATTTTATTAAAAATTCGTCTTTCTTCGTGAAAAATAATTTTCTTGGTTAAAATTGCAACTATTTGGTTAAAAATGTATGGATTTTGTCGATAATTAGTCTTTTTTTAGTAGAAAATTTATCTTCTTGGTTGAAAGTTTGTCTTTTTGGTTAATAATGTAATTATTTGTCTAAAAATTCAACTGTTTTGTAGAAATCTCGTATTTTTAGCTTAAAATTTTACTATTTGATTCAAAATTGACGTATGTTGTTTAAAATTTATTTTTTACAGTTTTGATAACAAAAAATTTTTGTTCACTGAAAAAGCTTTCTTTGTTGAGGATACAAGTTTTTTATTGCCAATGTAAGGTTAATTTGGAAATGATCATTACCTGTATATTTGCGTCTTTCTCTTGCAGAATCATCTGCAACCTCTGAAGATCTCCTTCCAGAGACATACGTTGTAGTTCTAATTTAGTTGCTCTGGCTTCATTCTTTCCAAGTTCCTCTTGCAAGCTTCTTCTATCATTTTCTAGTTTATTTACGTTCTGCTTCATTTTTTCTAATTTATCCTGCGGAATCATGATTTTTAATATTAATTAGGTTCTCAACAATGTAGAAATGCACTTAATTTTTTATCTGATTAAGTTCCGGATCAGGAAATTTACCTCATATTGTCCTTTCTCTTCCGACTCACTACTGACTGTTAGCTCGAGTCTCGTAACTTTTTCTCTAAGGTGTTCAACTTCCGATGTTTTTTGTTGCAAGGCCTCCATCTAAAATATTTAATTGATTTATCAAAATAGATTAGTAAGTTAGTTAAATGATTATTTTATTTACTAGCATCATCAATCACGCGCTACGCGCGGGTGTAGTTTTCTCGTATTTATATGTCATATTTTTTAATTCAAAATAAAAATTTCGAATAACTATTTATTTGCTAAAAGTTTTCGAACACTTAAGTTTGCTGAACACTCAGTTTGTTTTTAAGGTTACATAAATATAGTATTCCTAAAATTCTTCAGAAAATTCAAAAAGATTTTTGAAGATTTCATACATGTCAAAAAAGAATGTAGAAAATTTTATAACACATTTTTTTATTAACAGGACATTATCAAATTTGAGGAAAAATTCGAGTCAGTTGAAAAGATATTCAGGATTTTTAAAAGTTTGCAAGAAATAAAAAAATATTTAATGAATTTTATAGTCTCTTCAAAAAAGAAAAAAGTTGCCTAAATATCTTCCTGAATAATAAAATGTAAATAAAATAAATTACTTTTATATGATGAACAATTTTCTATTTCATTATTTAAACACTTTTTTAATTGTTTGGGTTCGGGAATTTTCAAATTCAATAATATTGTAAACTGTTAGGAATTATATTATTCCAGAATTTTCCAATTTAGGAATTTTCAATTGTCGGAAATATTGTAATTTCGGTAATTTTCTATTTCGATTTTTTTTTTCGTTGTTGTCAATATATTACGTATCGATTTTAGGGGGAGATGGAGGAGTCTAGCCTGGCGTTACAAAAACGGTGAAAATCTATAAGAAAAGTAAGAAAAAGTCCAAAATCACCGGAAAATTACGTTACGTAATATATGGACCCATATGACATTTTTCGAGAATTTTACAATGTCGAGAATGTTATTTTTCGCGATTTTTAAACTTTTCTTTAAAAAATAATTTCTCAAAATAAACAATAATTACAAATTTTCCAGTAATCTTAAAAAATATATTTAAATTATTTTTAAAACTTTCAAAACCATTAAAAAGCTTCAAAATTTTATTTCGAAATTTTCAATAATCTATTTTTTTTTAATCTTTGGAATTATTTAAAATTTTTAATTATTTTTGAAATATTTTCAATATTTCTAGATATATTTTGAAATGATTCAAATTTTTGCTACAATTTGTTTTAATCCTGCAAGATTAAAAAAATGACTTTAAAATCTTTCAGATTCTTTTCCCAAATTTTTGGAAATCTTTTTCAATTTTCTCTTAAAATTATGTTTTCAAAATAATAATCATTCAAAATTTTCCCAGGAACCTCAAGAAAATCTTTGTATTATCTTGAATACACGAATTTTTTTATAAAATTTTGTAATCCCACAAAATTGAAAAATTTTGCTTTAAAATTCTGTACATTCTGTTTCAAAGTTTTAGGAACGAATTTGAAATGTTTTGAAATATTTTTCACATTTCTCTTAAAATTCACTTTAGAACACAAAAAACCATTTGAAAATTTCCTAAGAATCTTAACAAAAATTAATTATTATCTTGAAACGTTTTGAAAGTCTTCGAAAGCTTATTTTTCGAAATTTTCCAAATTCTACATTGTGTTTTATATTTTCCTGAATACTTTTTGAAACAGTTAGATATCTTCTAAAATAATTTAAATTTTCGCTACATTTTTTTAAATCCCGAAAAATTAAGAAATTGCTTTCAAATCTTCCAGATTCTTCTTAGAAAATTTTGGAAATCTTTTATAATTTTCTCTTAAAATTATAGAAAATCATCAGAAAACCATAATTACAAATTTTTTTAAATCTTTTTCATTTTGCTCTTAAAATGCATTTCTCAAAACAAAAAATAATTTTTAAGTTTCCTAGGAATCATAAGAAATTTTGTTTCTCTTGAAACGTTTTAACAGTTTTAGAAAGCTTTTCTCGAATTTTTCAAAATTCTACATTTTGCTTCAAAATTGTTTAAATCTCAGCAAAAAATAAAGTGAAAACAGCCACTAAAATTTATATTCACACAATGTCGCGACCTATCAGGTTTTCGACAACAATGTATGTGAGATTTCGTTAAAACAACTTTTCAAGAAAAGGATTATGTCCAAATACCTGTGCTTGACAAATAGCATCCTTTTGAGAAAGTTTCGATTCGAGAGTATTTTTTTCTTCCTGAATGATTCTCATGTTAACGAGTAAAGTGTTGAGTTTCATATCTGCCTTATTTGAATTATCACTTGCTTCCAGTAATTGCTTCTTCATATTTTCAATTTCAGTATAGTAGTCATCCTAAAATTTTAAAAAAGTGTATTGTTTTCAGCTCCTAAAGTAGACTACAAAAATGTATACAAAAACAAAAAAACTAACTCTTTCTCTTTCAATTTGGGCGACTTGTTGCATAAGAGATCTGATTCCCTTCCTCACAACTTCAGGATCGACATCGAGTACCACGTCGCGCCCACCATCACCGTGATCTTGAACTTGAAAAAAAAACAGAAAATTTAGAGGACCAAGAATTAAGTTTAAAAATAAATAATATGCATTTAATTTTTTTTATTTAACAAACTGGCAAATAATATTTAAACCTACTGCGGACGGGACTCCATCTTCTGGAAGGACTCGTTATTTTAAATGGCATGCTGACACTTCCATCTAATTGAATTCCAGCAATGCGGCGGAGAGTTGTCCCCACACTGCTTAATTTTTGCTCTACTTCTTTCTTGCAAGCTTCTAGTTGTCCTAATTGAGCATCTAAGGCTCTGACTCTTCCTTCTGATCCACCCAATCGAGCCTAATTAATAGATTAAAAGAAAAGAGTTTGAGGAAAATTACTGTGCCTGGTGATAAAATAATTCCTATTTTATCTTACTGCATCAAGAAACCTGATTCCTGAAGAGTCATTCCTCTGTAGTTAAATAATACTTAGTTGAATATTTAATTTAGATAATGACGCTTTGTTTCTTTGATGAAATTTATATTTTTTACTCCAACTTTAAACGTTTTAAATCTTTAAAGGTGTACATTTAAATATAACATTAAGACAACATATTTATTTTTAACCTTTTCAAGTTTAATGGCCATAAAAATTTGAATGAAGGATTAGAACTTTAAACAATTTTGGATTATACTGTGTTCTATTTCAGTATATCTTGAACTCATGCAGAATCTCTTTAAACAATTATAAATGTTTATAAGCACAGTTGAATCTTTGATTTTATAATCCTTACATTTTTTTAACGTCCGCACAAATTTTTCACGGTAATTGAAATAAAAAAATTATAGCTCTTACAGCTGAAATTTTTTTTACTTTAAGTAGTAAAAACTGAACTGCAAATTGAAGCACTCAAAGTATAACTCTTTCGATTTTTAATCTTTTAAAATTCAAGTTTAAATATTTTTTAAATTCAAACCCTCAACAATTTACACGTATAAAAAAGAAGCTTTTAACACTTTTCAATTGATCAATTTTAAATTAAATACCGATAAACTGCAATATTAAAAAATTTTTACTTTTACAAATTGAAAATACTCTAAATTGATTCAATGCTGTAAATTAAAGAATAAATGAATTAATTTGTAAATTTTCACAATTACATATATCATTTTAAGCAATTTTAAGTTAGAAACAGCAAAAATTGAACGATTACATTTTTTTAAACTGAACACTTTTTACATTAGAAGTTAAATTATTTAAACTTTAAGTCTTTTCAAATTAATCATAGTTCAATTTTTATTTATACACAAAAATTCAACACTTTTTTTTATAAATTAAAAATGTTTGAGATGGAACAATGAAATATGTACCGTAAAATTTTTTAATTTTGCACTATGAAATTTTAACGATTCAAGGCTTTCTATTTTCAAACAATTCAGTTTCAAATATTTTACTCAAAATTTCTCATCTTGGATGCACAGTCAAATACTGCTAAAAATTAAAAAATTGTTCTTTTTCTGATTGAAAAATTTCAGATTGAATGGGTTAAAAATGGAATATTTTAGAGTGAAATAATATTTTTTAATAGGATTGGAAATTCAGCAAAAGCATTTATTTATGATTTAAAATTAAAAATCGTTTATAAAGTTTCAATTGGACGTTTACATTTTTTAAACTAATGACTTTCAAATTGAAACAGTTCTATTATTAACGTGAAAATCTGTAAACCGTTTAATTTTGAATAGATTCTGAATCGTTTTTTTTAAATCAATTATTCTTCAATTTTTAATACTCGAAATAAAGTGCAAATTTAAAAATCATTAAATTAGTTACATTTACAGTTGATTAATTCAAAGCGTTTTTTGTTTGAATTTTTGTTTCAACCGCTTTTAATTTTTTGAGTCTTCAAAACTTCCTTTGAAAATTCTTTAAATTGAAAATATACGCCTAAAAACGAGAACCTAAAATTGAAAATTTTTAAGTAAAAGATTTATTAGCCATTGCAAACTGAATGATTTCATAATTGAAAATGTTAACTATTGAACTTGACATTTAAAAAAGTTGAAATCGAACTTATTTTAAGTATTGCATTATATCATGTGATATGAAATTTTTGGTATTTCAAGTGACTGGATAGATTTTTCTTCTAGAAGTAAAATCCCACTCAAAAAATAAATTCACTGGTCGCAAAAAATTCTCTGTCACTTCCCGGTTTCCTAGTCAAGCGGCCAATCTGTCATTTTATAAGTTTAAAGTTGATACAAAATATCCATTTCGAGAGCTTTATTGAATCCGTCTTATTTTACAAACGTTTTGAATTTTCGCTTCAAGATTAATCACTATTTTAGATTATTTCGGCTATAAAATTTAAAAATTTGAACACTCCTTTCAAAACTGCTTATTCGTAAAAATTTTCAATTAAAAAATGGTTGAATTTCAAAATCTTTAAAATCCAAGTTCCATTCTGAAAAAACTATTTAAAACGTTTTAAATTTGAGATTAAGTTGTCAAATGTTTAATTATTCAATTTTAAGATTATCCAGTTATTTCGTGATTCCAGATTTGGAATAATTAAAGTTTAAACTTATGAAAGTGTAAAGTTGTTCATTCTTAATTATTTAAATTTCAGATTTTTGAATTTGCAAATCTACAATTTCAATTGTTCAATCCCATACCTTTTAATTTTTAAATTATTATAATTTGAGGTCGATCCATTCTTAAATTTTAATTTCAATTCAATTAGTTTAAAAATAATTAATTAATTTTATACACTTAATTTTGTATTTCTACTATTGTAGTATTTGCGTTCAAATTTTTGAATCTTAAATGCTCCATTGAATTTAAATTTGAATTGCCTGGCTTCTCAAAAGTATAATAAACAATTTGTAATTGAACAATTTAAAAATTTGCTTGAAATACCATTTTATAATGTTTAATTTCGAAAAACCACACGTTCATTTCGAACCATGGTCCCCATTATGAAAACATGGTATGTCTACCTTAAGTTCTTGAATTTGTTGAGAGGCGTCTGCAAGACAAACTTCCAAATTGTGTTTCTGATCTTCTAGTTTTCTTTCTCGACATCTGCTGTCCTCTAATCTGATCAATAATTCTTGTTCTCTGCCTCTCCATCTTTCATCTTCTTCATCTGCACGAGCTCGTAACTTTGCCAATTCTTGTCTTGTGTTTTCCAAACTATTATCCAAATCCACCACCTAAAATAAAAATTCACAATAAAATTGAAACCCAACTAATTATTTGTTCTCTCAAAGTTAGGAACAACACTTTACCTGCTTCTTAACTTGATGAAGTTGAAGCTGTAGTCTTTCTCTTTCTTCAATTTCATTAGCCAGACGTCCTTGCAATTCCTTCTCTTCATTTTGTGCTGACGAATTCATCGCATGTGATTTTTGAAGTTCATCCTGCGTGAAACGAAGTTGCTGTTGCAGTTGTGTAATTTCTCGTTCCATGTCTCGAATGTTCGATTGAAGGCGAGTTCTTTCCGCATCAAGCGTTGTTTTCATATCCTCCAATGCTAAAATGAATTGACAC
>CAKNXH010063126.1:69577-88200 GCA_932178445.1 Andricus quercusramuli
TCCTTGAAGGGGGGATTCTAAAGAACTTCTTACGTAACTTTCCTCCGTTCAATTATTATTTTCCTAAATATGCTGATTGGAATCTGTTTTAGCTGTTGAAATTACTCTTTATACTATTATACACATTAAATCATCATTTGTTTTATTTATTTTTTATTATGAGTTAAGGAGTTAACCATTCTTTAAATCTTTCATGAAATCTCGTGGAATCCCTGGAAATATTTGCAATCTCTTGAAATACCATGAATTCTTTTTAAAATTTTGCAAATACCTTAACATTTTTTCAATTATTTGAAAACTCCTTTGAAATTTTTTGAACTCCATGGATATATAAACTTGTGAAATCATTTAAAAAAGTTTAAGCTCCGTGCAAATCCCTTAAAACTCTTTGAAATTCCGCAAAATCTTTTGAAATCCTTGGAATCGTCCAAATCACATAAAATTCTCTTATAATTTTTTTTAAATCCGTGGAAATCCCTTCAAATCTCTAGAAAACGGTTATAATTCTTAAAATTTCATGAAATATTTCGAAATAATACGAGATCCCTTAAGATCTTGGAAATCTTTAAAATCCATGAAAATTACTCGAAATTCCTTAAAATCTTTGGTAATATTCGAAAATCCATTGAAATTTCGGATATAATTTTGAATCTTTTAAAATCTCTCAGAAAATTTTCATATCCCATAAAATCAACGAAACCCTTTTAAATCTATTAAAATCCCTTAAAATATTCGTTAGTCCTTTGAAATCTTTGAAAATCTCTTGAAATCCCGTAAAATCTTTTTAAATGTGATGAAATCCATTACAATTAATATTCGGTAAAATACATTGACATCTCTTGAATTTATATACAATCACGTGAATTTTTTTTAATATCTCGGAATGTCTTAAAATCCCTTAAAATCATTTATAACAGCTGGAAATCCTTTGAAATTACGGATATAATTTTGAATCTTTTAAAATCTCTTAAAATCCTTTAACATCCTATAAAATCACCGAAAATTCTTCAAATCGCCTAAAATTCCTTAAAATCCTTTGAAATCTTTGCAAATCTTTTGCAATCTCTTGAAATTCCTTGAAATCGAATAAAATCCTTTACAAAATTCGAAAATCCTTTGAAATTTTGGATATACTTTTGAATCTTTTAAAATCTCTTAAAATAACTCAACATCCCTTAAAATCCTTAGCAATCTTTGCAAATTTTTTCAAGAGATCTTATGAAATTCCTTAAAATCGTCGAAATCTCATTAGAATCCTGTGATATCCTTCAAAATTCGGTAAAATACTTCGGTATCGCTTGAAATCCTTTGAAATCTTTTATTATATTCGGAAATCCTTTAACATTTCGGATATACTTTTAAATCTTTTAAAATCTCTTAAAATCCTTTGACATCCCATGAAATCGCCGAAACCCCTTTAAATCTCTTAAAATCCCTAAAAAATTCCTTAAAATCCTTTAAAATCTTATGCAATTTCTTAAAATCTTCGAAATCCCATTCAAATCCAATGATATTATATAAAATCATGTGACTTTTTTAATATCCGAAAATTCTTAAAATTCCCTCGAAATCCTTCGGTATCTCTTGAAACATCGTAAAATCTCTTGGAATCTGATTGAACTCCTTGATATCCCTTAAAATCTAGTTAATTCCATTGAAAAATTGACATTCTATCTGAAATTTTACTAAGTAGTTTCTTCAAATTCTTAAAATCTTTTTAAATCACTTGAAATTTGCGAACCATCTTGTAATCTTTTGGAATCGTTTGTAATACTCTAAAACTTTTGTATTGCTTTGAAATCTTTTAAAATCCCTCGAAATCCTTTCAAATGACTGAAAATATTTCAAATCCCATTGAAATCCAGTGATACCCTTCAAAATTCGGTAAAATACTTCGGTATCTCATGAAATCCTATAAAATCCTGTGACATTTTTTTCAATTTCTCGAAATCTTTTTAAATCCCTTGATATCCCCTGAAATTCCTTAAAATCCTTTGCAATCCGCGGAAATTCTTCTTCATTCCTTAAAACCTCTCAAAATCCCTAAAATTCCGTCGAAGTGCTTCGATATCTCTAAAAACATCGAGAAATCTCTTAAAATCTGATTAAACTCCTTAATGTCCCTTAAAATCTTGTTAGATCTCTTGAAAAATTGAAATTCTCTATGAAGTTGTACTAGGTAATTTCTCAAAGTCTTGAATTTTTTTAAAATCACTTCTAATCTATGTTATTAATATATTGAGTAAAAAATGCAAAATCTTACGTAAGAAGGTGGTGAAGAGTCACAAAAATCTTACGAATCCTTACAATAGGCGGGAGGGGGTTTACAATTACAAAAATCATTTTTGAGTAACTAATGGACGTCCCCTAATCAAGAAAATGTATTTCTTGTTCTACAAAAATAGTGAAAACTTACCAGCAACTTTTTGGTGAGCTTCTTCCAACGCTCGACTTTGTTCCCGTTTCTCGCCTTCAATACGTTTCACATATTCTCTTAGTTCTTTGTTGGTGCTATTGTACTTATCTTTTTCATAAGTAGAATCCGTTAATTGTCGACGAACATCTACTAATTCTTTACGAAGCGCTTCGATCGTATTTTCAGCTGGGATGATAAAATTGTTATAACTTTGATAATAATTAAACCCCAAATCGGATTCTTAAATATAAAAAAAGAAGGATATTGAAATTTTTTTACCTTCTTTGAGTTTTCTGTTCGTTTCGTGAAGTTGGCTATGTAATCCATCGACTTTATCTTCAGCCATGTGTAGTTGCACCTGTAATTCTTCAATTTCTCTTTGTGCTGATTCCCTTTCTTTCAAGACTTCATCCATTTTTAGTTCCAATTTAATTCTTTCTTCGTCTCCTTTCAGTTTTGTTTCTTCCAATTTAGACTTGAGACGGTTTATTTCATCCCGTAATTGATTTATATTGTTGCGATCTTGATCTCCGCGTGAGGCAGCTTCTCTTCGAAGACGCTCTAAATTTCCTTTTTCTTCTTCCAATTCTCTGTAGACACCTTCTAGTTTTTCCACCAAAGCTTGCTGATCGTGATGAGCTGCAATATATTATTAAAAAATGCCTTTATACTTACAAATGTTGAGAAAATGTTCTTTTAAAATTGAAATAAATGCTTTAAAATGTTAGCTCCAGTAGAATTTTTAAAAATATTTTAAAAACCTTTTTGTCTGGATTAGTTAAGTTTGCATAATAATACATAATTATATAATATATATTATAATATATATATTATTATTATTAATATATATTATAATAATACATAATTATATAATATATATTATATATTACATAATACATAATTTTTAAAAGATAATTTTCAGTTTTTGTTAGTTTTTTTAACCAAATGCATTCTTTAGAAATCAGAACTGAACTTTCCATTCTTTGTGTGGATAAAATTGTATTTTGGAAATCTGCAGAATGTGTAACATAATTTTAAAACTAGCTCAAAGTTTATTCAGAAGAAAATTTACCGATAAGTAGAGCCTGCTGCTTGTCATTTTCAGCCCTGAGAAGAACTTCTTCGTGTTGTTGACAGACAGTTTCAACATGCCCTTGTAAATCTTCTATATTTTTATGTAATTGTGCTATTTCACTATCTTTTTCTCCACTTAGTTGTGTTAGATTCTGTTGAAGTCGTTTTTCCAAAGACATTCTTATTTGTTCCTAAAATAAAAAAAGATGAATGGAAAACAAAGCCAGAAGATTATATAATCAAAAATAAAAATTGGGAAACAAAAACAAATCAGCATGTCTACGTGACAGGGAAAAGACCAGAATTTTGTTATCAGAAAAAAAAAACAGAAAAAAGTACCAGGAATTTAATTCCCTGACCGGGATTTTTCATTCGATAGTACTCAAATGAGTATTGAAAGTGTTTTGATATTTCATTACTCTTAGTTTGTTCAATTACGATATCAACAATGAAACAGGCTTTATTGTCGATAATAGTTCTGGCATTGAACAGGATATTTGTTAAAAGAATGACAATTTTGAGTTGGTTCAGGGAATTTTACAAAATTATAATTCTGACTTGGAATACAGAAAAGGGTGGCCAATAGATCATGAAATGGTCGGAAATTTTCTTAAGCAGGAATCTTACAAATTTTTAAGAGAAAAATCTATCCAATCAGTCGAAATATCACAATTTTTATATCACATGACAGAATAAAATTTAAAATACGTTCGATTTCCACTTTTTTTTACGTTATGTTCAATTTTTAACATTTTTCAATTATTAAATCATTCAGTTTATAAGGCATCATTCTAAAATCTTTTACTTCGAAAATATCCCATTATCGGTCCTCATTTTTAAGCATGCATACTCAATTCAAATAGTTTTAAATTTTAGTTTTTGTAACTTAAAATCTTACACAATTAAAAATTAAAATCGTTTGAAATTGAACATTTTTGATAAAAAACGTTTTAAGTTGATTAACTGTAAATATAAACAAATTATATAGACAATAATTGATTTCATAAGAAGATTCTGAATCTGTTAAAAATTAAATGATTTACCAAATTTGATTTTAAATTTGAACTTTTAAATTCGATAATAATTAATAAGTAAGCAAATGTAAACGTCTGATTGGAACTTTATAAACTATTTTCCAAAAACATTAACATTAAACATTACATTCATAATCAATCGTTTTTGATAAATTTAAAAATCTGTAATTAGGAACAAAAAAATTGTTTAGCATTTATTAATATTTGACTGTTCATTAAGGAATTACAAATTGTATATTTGAAACAAAACAATTTGAAACTCAGTTTTTTGAAATAGAACGCCTTGAATATTTTATTTGAAAAAATTACTTGTAAGTGAAAATTTTGAATTTTGATGTATAAATAACAATTGGATAATTACTAATTCACAAAAAGTTGGAGTAACTTTAAGAGATATTTGAATATTCTGAAAAGATTCAAACTTAATTTAAAACTTGAAGAAAATTCCAAAATGGCCAAAAAAGAATCTGGAAAATTTTAAGGCAATTTTTCAGGATTTTAAAGAACTTTTAGAAAGAATTCGAATCAGTTTAAAAAATATATTTTTTTTCAGTTTCAAGAATAATTAAAAATTTCAACAAATTTAAAACAAAAAGTAGGTTCTTGAAAATTTCCAAATAAAATTTTGAAGCTTTTGAAAGATTTTGAAATGTTTCAAGATATAACATTTTTGTTAATTCCTGCGGAGACGATTTTTTATATTGGAAAAATAGTTTTAAGAGAATATACAAAAATATTTGAAAACAAATTGTAATGTATAAATAACAATTGAATAATAGATTATCAATTTGTAATCACTTACAATTAAAATAATGTAACTTCTAATTTAAAGTGTTCATTTAAACAAAACTGTAATCGTTTCATTCTTAATTTTTGTAACTTAAAATTGCTTGAAATTATATAAGTTTAAAAATCGTCAAATTGATTGGTTCACTCTTCAATTTAGAGCATTGAAAATGATAGCGTAGATTTATATTGTTTGACCAGAAATGTTTGAATTGTACAATTTATAAAAGTTAAACAAATTTTATTTTGCAGTTTAACGGCATTTAAATTATAATATTTCAATTAAAAAGTGTTTACGAGCTTTCATTTTGACATGTAAATTATTGAGCATTTAAATGCGAAAATTTTTAAGAAAAAAACCTTTTTGAAGCTTCCATTTAAAGTTTAAAACTCAAAAGAGTTTCACTTTACAGTTTTTAATTTTCAGATCAATTTTTATTACTTTAAATGAGAAAATGTTTAGTTTTAAGAGTTTTTTTTTAATTTCAACAACCGTGAAAATGATAATTTTGAGTTGGAGCAGACAATTTTTGCAAAGAATTATAAACCAGATCTACAAAACAAAATTTTCCAAAAGAATTATAATTATGACTAGGATTATGATTCTGATTTGGAACAGGGAATTTTCCAGAAGAATTTAAGTTCTAAGCTAGGGCATAGAAATTAAATGAAAAAGTATAATCGCCACTCCAGGAAAATGAAAAATTGACCATGAGGAAACCGAGAATTTAAATTCATCCGTCTGGTAGAAACTCTGGAAATACATAAAAAAGAGAAATCACAATAAAATTGTAGTTTCATTAACCCTACCTTTTCTTCATTTAATTTTCTGATGCTATCGTCACTCTGCTTTTTCAAATTCATAATAATTTGCTGAAACTCAGCTTCCTGATTCTCGCTCTGTTGAGTCAATGTGTGTTTTATATCCTGAGCACGTTTCTCACTATTTTCTAATTCTTTCGTTAATCTAATTATCTGACCCTTCAAACTCTCCTGTTTTATCAACAAATCTTGTTGGTCTTTTTCCAACTGGGTCTTTTTAACGTGAGTTGCTTCTAGATTACTTTGCGTGTCGAATAACACACCTTCCAGTGTTTCTTTTTCACTTCGAACCGACGCCAATTGTTCTTGCAATCTCTGAAGTTCTTTTTCACTAGCTTCTAAAATTACCTGTTTTTCTTCATTATCCTTCACAAGATCTTCCAGATTTCTATTTATCCTGGCATTCATTTCATTTGCTTGTTCAAGGCGTTGTCTCAACCTCATCAATTCCTCATTTAATGTTTCCTTCTTTCTGGCTAAAACTGATAATTGATTGCTCAGATCACTGCGTTCTCGAGCCACTTGTCCTAATTCGAGTTCCACCTTTTCTTTCTCTATTTCTACGACTTTGACTTTTTCATTTAAAGCGACTTTATCCGACTCCAGGTCGAGTCTGTTTTGCTCGGCTTGTAAAAGCTCCTTTTTCAAGGAGGATAAATCTCCTTGCTGATCGGTACACTGACTTGCTAATTTTTCTTTTTCTTCATGTAACTAGAAAGAGATTATGTTTGGTTATTATTTTAAATTATAGAGTTCAAGATTTCTAGAATTAATTGACCGATCACACAAAATTGATTGTTAAATGGAGGTCTAACCTTTTTAATTTCGTCTTGTAATCTTGCTTTGTCTTCTTCATGGTTTATGCAAACTGATTCCATTTTCGCTAACACTTCCTGCACGTCGGATTTCTCTAATAAAATTTGTTCCAACTCCAGTTCCACATCACCTGAATTTAAAAAAGTTCTAATTTGGAAGGTTTCAATTCAAATTGTATACAGTTTATATTCAACTAAGACGTCAATTCACTTTTAATTGAATGAAATAGTATTGTGGAATGAAAATTAATTTCTAAACTAATTTTTAGTTACCTTTGGTCTTTTCAATCTGAGAAATCAAACTATCTGTCTCTAGTTTTTGTTGTTCCAACATGTCTCTATCAAGAGAAGTTCTGCTGAGTTCTTCCCTCAGGGTTAAAATTTCTTCTCTCATTTTACTACAGCGTTCTTCTTCCAGGCGAAGACTTTGTTCCCTTTTAAGGAAGAATTATGTTTAAATCATTTACAGACTAGGAAACATCGGGAAATTACTGAATTTATTTCCTGACCAGGAATTAGAAAGTTTTTTAGAAGACAAATCTATAAAATTACTTGGAATATCACAAATATATCACATAATATAATTTAATTAAAAATAAATTCTATTTAAGCTTTTTTTAAATGTTACGTTCAGTTGTTAATTTTTTCAATAACTAAATTATTTAGTTTACGAGGCTTAATCCTAAAATCTTTTATTTTACAAATTTTCCATGTTAGGTTTTCATTTTTAAACGTACATTTTCAATTACAAGAATTTTAAAATGCAGTTTTGAAGACTTGAACAATTAAAAATTAAAAGTGTTTGAATTTGAAAATTGTTGATAAAAACGTTTCAAGTTGATCAACTGGAAATATAAATTATTTCATGATTTTTAAAACTGAACTCTAGTTCGTGTGTTAAAAATTGAACAATAATTATTTTACAATACGGTTCCGAATCTGTTCGAAATTAATCAATTTACAGATTTTAGCGTTAACAATTCAACTTTTTCAATCCGAAAGCCTTAATAAATAAACAAATTTGAGTGTCCGATTGAAACTTTATAAACTATTACCAATTTTATAATAATTTCAACTTAATACATTCATAATTAAACGATTGTATTAAATTTCAAATCCTATTCAAATATTGTTTCAGTCTAAAATATTTCATTTTTAACTCATTCGGTTTGAAATTGTTCAATTAAAACAAATGTTGAATTTCAAAACTAAACAAATTGAAATATAAAGCCGTGAATCGCTAAAATCTCAGAGAGCTATATTTAAAATTTGAAGGTTACAATTCTAATTGTTCCATTTGAAATAAAATTAATTGGTAAGTGAAAGTGTTGACTTTTTATGTATGAATAAAGATTGAACAATCATTAATTTTAAACGACTTGAAATAAAAATAAGTCAATTGAGAACGATTTATATATAAGAAAAAACAATTATAAATTTAAAAGAAAGGGAAGAGATTTCAGTTTTTAATTTTTATTGAATTGGTAGGACATTTTGGTTTTCAATATTTTATGAATTGTAAGGAGAAGAATTTTTTTATTTTTAACATCCTCATAGAGTTGGAAGGGAGGAAATTTTCGTATTCAATTTTTTCTGAATTGGAACAGGCCGTCTTTTGCTATCATTTGCATTGAGTTGCAAGGGATGCAATTCTATTTTTTTTCTAACTTGGAGGAAGTCATTTTTTTCTTTTACAAATTTTTATTGTATTTAAGGGATGAATTTTTTATTTTTTATTTTTCTGAATTGGAAGAGGGTGTTTCAAAAAAAGATTTTTATTGATTCGTAGTGAAGGAAATTTTTATTTTCAATTTTTTCTGAATTGGAAGAAAGAATTTTTTTGTTTTCAGTATTTTTAGCGCATTGGAAGGGAGAACATTTTGGTTTTAATTTTTGCTGAATTGGAAGAGGAACATCTTTTTATTTTTAAGATTTTTATAGAGTTGAAATGGAGGAAATTTTCGTTATTAATTATTTTTGTGAAGTGAAAAGGTGAATTTTTTCTTTTATTGCATAGAAACGGGGTAATTTTGGCATATTCAACATTCACGTGAAAGGGGAGAATTTGTTATCTTCCATTTTGCACTGAATTTAATTGCATATTATTAAAAACTTTTTAATTAGAAAGTGTTCAAATCTTCTATTTTATGTATGTAAATTATTGAGCGTTTAAATAAGAAATTTCTGAATTAAAATTGGGTTAAGCTTCAATTTAAAAAAGTTAAAATTCAAGAGTTCCACTTTGAGTGATTTAATTTGCAGTTTTTAAGTTCTTAATTTAATTTTCAATTTTAATGGCCGTAAAATATCTTTGCAACCCGGGAATGTAAACATCAGAGGATACAACATTTTTTTTAATTAAAATTGGAAATATTGTTAAATTGAAATAGAAAATTAACCTGAGTTCTGCTTCTTTGCTGACTCTTCCAAGTTCATCTTGAAGGAACATTTTTTCATCTTCAAGGTTCTCACACAATTTTTGCAATTTATTGTGTCCCTTTTGCAACTTATCATAATCGGCATTTAGTGTTTCGATCTGTGAAATATTTTAAAAACGAAGTAAAGCAATTTATGGATGAAAATTACAAAAATGGAATTTATAATTACATTATAAATGGAATATCTACCATGTTGGTGATTTCAAGTCTATTTCGATCCAGTGCATTTTTCTCGGATCGAACAGCATCCAAACTTTTTTGTAACAAATCTTTTTCCTGATTAAGTTGCAGACACTGAGATCTGCTTGAGTCAAGTTGTGACATAATTTCTGTAACTTTCCCCTCTAGTTGTTGAGAGTTTTCTTCTGCGCTTTCACATTGTTTACGGGTGATGGATAATTGTTCTTTGTTCGTTTGTAGTTTTACCTAATGATGATAATTTATTTTGTGCTATTTGAGATTAAAAATAATACTTGAAATAATTTGCTTGATACAATTTTATATATCATTTACCTGAAGTTCGTGGATGGTCAGTTGATATTTATGTAAAGCAGCTTGGACCGCACTAATAGTACTTTCCGCAAAAGCAGGAGTAGCAGTAGATCTGGCCCCACGTTTTGGAGATTTTTGTGGAATTGGAACAGAAGGAGACAAGTGGACATGAGGAGGAGGTTGACTACTTTCTGCATTTCGAGTTTCTGCATCCTGGATTACGGCATGAGCGATTTCCCTTAGAGCGGCTTGTAAAATTTCAACGTCTTCTTGCATTCGTGCCGCCTGATTCACACCTGACTCTGCCTCTCCACATCGTTCCTCCTGAAATGAAAAAAAGACTCTCAATAAGCGAAGAGTTAACCATTCGAAATTTGAATGTACATCAGAGTTAAAGATTCCGATGATTTCACAAGAATGTCAAAGATTTTAAAAAATTTCGAGCGCATTTTCATAGCTTTCGGGAAGATTGAAAAAATTTCACAAAGCTATCTGGGTAGCCGCTGGATCGGGAAATAACCAGGATTTTTTTGAGAACGGAAAACCAGGATACAGTGAATTTAGTTTTTGATTACAACTCTTTCTTTTTTGTTCACTTTATTTGTCAACTTAGAAGCATACTTGAACAACTAAAAATAAAAAGCGATTGGAATTGAAAATTTTTGATAAAGAACGTTTTGAGTTGATCAACTGTGAATATAAATTAATTAATGATTTTTAAATTTAAACCGCAGTTCCACTATTAAAAACTGAACAATAATTAATTTTACAAGATGGTTCTGAATCTATTCAAAATTAAACGATGTAGAAACTTTAAAGTTAAAAATTGAATAGTTGGAAGTTTTAAGAAGTTATATTTTCAACAAAAGAGACCAATTTTCAACCAAATAAACCAATTTTTAGTTAAGTTTTCAACCCAAAAAGATGAATTATCAATAAAAATTGTAATAGCTGACATTACAACAACCCAATTTTAATTTTAAATAAAAAACAGTTTAATTCTACCAAAAAAGACGAATTTTCAACAAAATAGTTGAATCCTCGACCAAGAAAGATTTGTTTTCAACCAAAAAAATTAAAAAAAAAGTTAAAAAAAATTAATTTTTAGCCCAGAAAGAAACGAATTTTCAACAAAATAAATGAATTTACAAACGAATAGTGTAATTTTCAGTTTAAACATTTATTTTAAACCGAACAAAATTTGAAAAAGTAGTTCAACCAAGTAGTTGAGTTTTCAACCCACAAAGATAAATTTTCAATGAAAAATGTAATAGCTGATATTTCAACTAAACAAGATTTCAATTTTAAATAAAAAACAGTTAATTCTACCAAAAAAAGATCAATTTTCAACAAAATAGTTGAAACCTCAATCAAAAAAGATTAATTTTTAGCAAACAAAAAAAAAATAAAATAAACTTCTACCAAAACATATGAACTTTCAAACCACAAAGACGAATATTCAATCAAATACATGAATTGTTAATCAAATAGTTGAATTTTCAACTAAAACATATACATTTTCAACCGAAAATTTAATAGATAAATTTTCAGCTAAAACAATTAATTAAAAACAAATTTTCAACGAAATAAATGAATTTCTAACCTAATAGTTTAATTTACAACCAAAAAGATCAATTTTCAACAAAAAATGGAATAGTTAAATTTTCAGTTGAAAACATTAAATTTGAACCACAAAATCGATATTTCAACAAAATAATACAATTTCCATCAAAAGAGATCAATTTTCAACTAAAGTTATCAATCTTCAACCAAGATAATGGATTTCCAATAAAGAAGTTCAACTTTCAAATAAGTAGTTAAATTTTCAACCAAGAAATATGTTAGTTTTAAGCAAAAACGAGTTGAATTCTACCAAAATGTTGAACTCTCCACAAAATAGTTAAATTCTCAACCCAAACAAATTAATTTGCAACCAAAAAGTTGCAATTTAAATTAAAAAAGTTAAATTTTAAACAAAAAGTTGAATAGTTAAATTTTCAGTTAAAACCCTAAAAGAATTAATTTTTAACAAAGTAGTTCAACTTTCAGCAAAGTAGCTCAATTTTCAACCAGGAAAGATTTTAATTTTAAGTAAAAAACGGTTGAATTCTATCAAAACGATGAATTTTCAACACAAAAACGTCCGAAAAAGAAATTTTCAATGTTTTCAACGAAAACGTCTGAAAAAGAAAATGTTAGAAATATAATGTTCACGAAATTAGAAGTCACTGACAATTTAAAATTCCCGAATAACACTGTAAAAATATAGACCATAGGGAAATTCACGAGTTATCAAATTTCCGAATGTAAACAATGGAAAAATTGTTGAATATCAAAATAAAAATAATAAATAAAATACGTTTATTTGATGAATAATTATTAATTTGAAACGACTTTAAACTAAAATAATTTAACTTCCAATTTGAAAAAGGTTTGTTTTAAAAAAATGTTAATCTTTCAAGGGTGGATTTATATTTTTTAACCAGAAACCTTTAAACTGTTCAATTTATAAAAGTTAAAAATGTTAAATTTTGCAGTTTAATGACAGTTAATTAAAAATTTTTCACTTGAAAATTGTTAAAAGCGTCCATTTTATAAGTGTACATTATTTAGCGTTTGAATTAAAAATGGTAAAAGTTTGAAATTCAAGAGTTCCATTCTGAGTGTTTTAATTTGAAGTTTAGTTTGATTACTTCAAATTAAAAAATTCAGCTCTAAGAGTTCGAATTTTTTTATTTCAATGAACGTGACAAATTTTCGCGAACCGGAAAATGACCGGGAATTTTTTTCCTCGATCAAAATGGTCATCCTGGATTTGAAATGTTTCAAATATTTTGAAATGATTCCAAAGATTTCAGAAGATTTTACAAAGGTTTCAAAGACCTCCCAAAAATGTTTGAAAGATTTAAAATATTGCAATGATTTCACAAAGATTTTATAAGATTTCACAAGAATTTCAAAGATTTTACAGCTTTCTAAGATTTCAAACCATTTCACAAATTTTTGACAATTTTGTTGAAATTGAACATCATTGCAGTTGAAAATTCTCACCAAGGAATGAACTTCTTTCAACAACTGATTAATTCTCTCTTCCTTCATTCGAATTTCACCCTGAGCCAAGTCGAATTGCTGCCTCATAGATGCAATTTCCACTCTCAAGTCAGACACATTTTGAATTTGCTGGAATGGCTGAGGAACCTAAAAATTAAAATTAGAATTAATTTTTAAAATCAATTCCTTAATTGATCACAAAAATGATATAAAAGTATAGTAACCATTGGTTGTCCTGCTGCCATTTGCATTTTGACTGCAAATTTCGTACTTGTGCATGCCGAAACCATGTAATTGGAAGCAATGCTTATTTCGTTTCGCAATTTTGAGAGATCTCTCTCAGTTGATGATTTAACTTCAGAGAAGAGCCTTTTCACAGAGACAACGTTGCGCCATAAATTTAGTAATCTATTATGTTCCGAAGTATAATATTCGTTAAAAGCGTGTTCTTCTTCTTTCCATTCTTCTTCTTTAATTGCTAATTCCTCTCTCATCGAATCCCATTCGTTACTCAGTTTTTGGAGATCGTTTGTGAGTGTTTCGTTTGTTTGATGAGATTCTTCCAGCTGATCTTTCAGGGATGTGTTTAATTGCAAGAGCTTGTCGCACCTAAATGAACAATTTTAAAAGTAGTATTTCAGCATTAATTCTTTGTAATGCGATAATTTCCTGTAACTTTTTTTCAAAGCATATATTCAGGGCTATACGATAGGGTAGATCGAATGAAAAAATTATAAACTGAAATCGCCTTGGCACTGAAAAGTTTCCTTTGGATCCCTTATAAATTATAATCTGAAAGAGCCTTATCACTGAGAAGTTTCCTTTTGGGTCCCTTATAACGTGTATAAAATTTGAAATAAATCGATTATCATCTTGCGGTCAGGCGGAGTTGAAATAGAATTTTGAAAAAATTTAATCGCAAAATTTTGGAAAAATTGTGAATGTTATTTTTGTTTAAATTTATTTAAAAAAAATTATTAAAAAAAAAAATTTTATTTGGTTTTGTATAAGAGAAATTAAATTTTTTTATATATAATATTTATACATAATAAGATCTTTTCATGAAGTGTTTAAACAATTTATCATTGTTTTTAGCAATTTTCCCTTAGAACAGAGTTAGAAAGTTGCGGCTTTTCCGAATTTATCAACTTATTTTTTAATTTCAGTTACAGCGAGAACAAAATCAATTAAATTTAACAGAAATAATGGTTTAAGCCATTTATTATTATCATTTACAATAATATTCTCTCAGAATAATGCTATAAAGTTGCAATTTGTTCTAAAATTTTAATAATAATATTATCTTTGAATAATGTTAAAAAGTTGTGGTTTCTTCTAAAATTTTCAACTTTTTGTCCAATTTTCAGCTAGAGTGAGTTAATAGTTAATGCGATTTAGTAAAAATAATTATTTTAACAAATTATTATTGTTTATAACTAGCTTCTCTTCGATAATTGCTAGAAAGTTGCAGTTTTTTCTGCATTTTTTACTATGCTTCGCCTTTTTAACTATAAACAAATAATAAATAAACATAAGAGAGAATCATTTTGAAAATAATCTGTCTGTTTTTTTAAAATATATTTTTCGAAAATAAAACAGATATTTTAAATATTCTTCGAATTTTCTATATGGGTCATATTAAATGTAAATTTTCTTTGGTGTAGTAACTGAAAGCATTTTCATTTGAATTAATATTGATATTTATTATTTTTTCTTGATTAAAAAGTCAGAGAAAAGATAAAAATTTCAGGAAAACCCTCGGAAAACTCGCAACTTTCTAGCATTACTCCAAGAGCAGATAGTTATAAACAATGATAATTTGTTTAGACAATTATTTTTGTTCAATTTCATTAATTAATACCTCGCTTTTATTGAAAAGTGGACAAAAAGTGGAAAGTTTTAGAAAAAAATGCAACTTTCTAGCATTATTGTAAGAGAATATTGTTATCAATAATAACAAATGGTTGGAACAATTATTTCTGTTAAATTTAATTATGTATTGCCTCGCTCCAACTGACTCTATTCTAAGAGAGAATTGCTACAAACAATAATAAATTGTTTGAACAATTTATTTGAATATCGAATTATCAATAAAAAGTAATACTTTATGCACAAAAAACAATCTTTGTTAAGAAAAAACAGCAAAAAAATCATAATTATCGCGAAAAAGATAGCAAAATCCAATTTTTCACTTACAGGTTTTTTTTGGATCCTATAAAACAGACTTATAGGTGTGATATTTAAAAAGTAATTTTTGATTCGTATTCTATGGCTAATTGTGAAAAGAAATGTTAAATATCAACTCGATTCATCTAATATTTACGATTCTGAATAAAATTTACGAAAACGTATTTTTTATGGGAAAAACGTGTTAAACTTCATGGGGCTTGCAAAACCTCTAAATATGATTGTTAAAAAACGCATTCATGTTTTTGTAGATATTCAACAAATTTGGAGGCGATAGGCATAAAAATCCGAAGAAAAAAATTTGGACCACCTAACGTAGATGTTAATTTTTCACTGGACTAAAATTGAAATGGGACTCACCTTAATATTCTAAGCAAAAGACAAAAATGATATTTCTATTTTTACTGATTTTTACCTTCTTCTCTCTTCAGATAATTTTTTTAAAGCAGTTTCTAAGTCATGAATTTGCTCTTCTCGTAATTCCCTAAGAGTTTGCTGGGCAGCATCCAAAGCAGAACTTCCTCTCGCTGAAGAAGATGGAACTCTTATTATATCGGTAGGAAGCGATTCTACCATTTGAGTTTCTAATTCGGAACACCTTTGCTTATATTGTAAAACCTAGAATTAAATTTTTATATTGAAAGAATGATAAGGGTTTAACTCTAAATATAATAAATAATTTTGTAAGGAGTCAGATTGTTTTGAAAGTAACTTCAACTTTCTTAACTTATTTAAGTCAGTTGCAAGTTTCGTTTCCTCTCACTTAATATGTATTAATAAGAAAAATTAAAAATCAGTTTTGAAACTTGCTTTGGCTTGTAAACGAGATACAAGTGCAGCTTGATGTTGTTGTGCTTGTCGATATGTATCAAGACGTCTTCTGTAACTAGCAGTTTCTTCTTCAAGTCGATGACGCAATTCATAATTTTGTCTTAATAATCCATCAGCTGCAGGATCTTCGTCACTAATCCTTTCCCCATCACTGTTTCCAGCAGCCCCTGTGAGTCTCGTATCCATTTTATCGCTTCGACCTTTACCTGGCTGCAATTTTTTTATCGCATTTTTAATAATTTGTTAATTATATTGGAATAAAAAAAAAGTCCCGCAGTAACCGATTTGGGGCCGTAAATAAACTACGTTATCAATTTAAGGGGGGTCACGCCATAAAATAAGGTTGACAAAGGGGGGGGGGGGGTAAGTAACGTTACAAATTCAATGTTTAGTACGTTTCCTGATGATAAATTTCAACAAAGTTTGCCAATTTTTCAGAAGATGCCCATGCAACGCTACAGTTCAATATTACACTGGAACTTGAATTTGTGCACGGTTTTGATTATGACTTTCGACACTAAGCCAGGGCCGCGATAACGATTTCTGTTGGATTTGGAGGTGTGACGCAACCTGGTGCAACTAACGCGCTGAGTGCGACCCTCCTGTTGTTTGTCACGCTTGAATGAGCAGCCTCCTCTCTCGGCCACGCGGCTCTTCTTATGAGAAACCGCCAAGCAACATCAATTCTCTGAACGTACAAATCAAGTTTACGGAAATACAAGTTCCAGTGTAACTTGATAAGATTGAAAATCATTTTCATATTACAGACTTCACACTCCTTCCCATATTTCCCTCTTTACCACGCTTTTGAAAAATGCCTCTCTTTTCTCCTGTTTTCAAGGAACTCGCCCCTTTTCTCGCTTAAATAAGAAGTGATTAATAAGAAAATTCAACTACCTTGCGTTTAAAGTTCATTCTGTTTTATTGAAAAGTATACTATTATATTTTTGGTTTGGAATTCATCTCGCTTGGTTAAAAATTCTACTATTTGGTTGAAAATTTATTCATTTTGTTGAAAAGGCATGTTTTTTTGGTAAAAAAAAATGAACTACTTGGTTGAAAGTTGAACTACTTTGTTAAAAATTCATTTTTTGGGTTGAAAATTGATGTTTTGTTGCAAATTTATTTATTTTTTAAATTAAAATATAAATAATATAAATATATGGAAAATATAAATATAAAATTTCTTGAATTTATTTTTTTGTTAAAAATTCGTCTCTTTTTTGGTTGAAAATTATATTTTTTTAAACTGAAAATTCAACTATTTCATTTTTGTTTAAAAAATATTCTGTTTTGGTTAGAGATTCAACTATTTGATTGAAAATTCATCTTATTTAGTTGAAAATTAAACTACATATTAAGTTGGAACTTCATCTTCTTGGTAGAAGCTTAATCTTCTTAGTTAAAAGTTCACCTTTTTCAAAGTAGTCGAGGAGTTTTGTTCAAGAGGCTAAGGATATTGATGCCTACTTGCCAAGCTTGAGCAATCTTCAGAAAATTTTAGACAAGGCAAAGAACTGGACGAGAACCGTAGAGGAAATTCAAGAGAAGGATAATTTCGCTTACCACTATCTTCTTCGTTGAAAATTTGTCTTTTTGGTTGAGGATTGGGGGTTGTAGGGCAAGGATTTTTCTATGCTGTCTTACATGGGGTACAATTTTTCCTCAAAATTGATCTTTTTAGGTTGAAAATTCAAATCATTGGTCGAAAGTTCAACTACTTTATTGAAAATTCATTTTTTTTTTTGTCGAAGATTCATAAATTTAGTTGAAAATTTAACTGTTTGGTTGAAAATTAACTTTTTTGTTGAGAACTTATACTTTCGGGTTAAAAATTCGACTGTTTTGTGGAAAATTCGACTTTTTTCAATTTCTTGGCTGAAAGTGAAACTGTTTGGTTAAAAATGTATGTATTTTGTTGGGAATTGTTTTTTTTTTAGTAGAAAATTAATATTCTTCATTGAAAATGTATATTTTTGGTTGAACATGTAATTATTTGAGTCAAAATTCAATATTTTCTAGAAATCTCGCCTTTTTGGCTTGAAAATTCAACTTTTATATTGAAAATTCGTCTTTTTGGGTAAAAAATTAATCTTCTTCGTTGAAAATTTGTCTTTTTGGTTGAGGATTGGGGGTTGTAGGGCAAGGATTTTTCTATGCTGTCTTACATGGGGTACAATTTTTCCTGAAAATTTAACTTTTTAGGTTGAAAATTCAAATCATTGGTCGAAAGTTCAACTACTTTATTAAAAATTCATTTTTTTTGTCGAAGATTCATAAATTTAGTTGAAAATTCAACTGTTTGGTTGAAAATGAACTTTTTTGTTGAGAATTTATACTTTCGGGTTAAAAATTCGACTGTTTTGTGGAAAATTTGTCTTTTTTCAACTTCTTGGCTGAAAGTGAAACTGCTTGGTTAAAAATGTATGTATTTTTTTGAGAATTGTTTTTTTTTAGTAGAAAATTAATATTCTTCATTGAAAATTTATCTGTTTGGTTGAACATGTAATTATTTGAGTCAAAATTCAATATTTTCTAGAAAACTCGTCTTTTTGGCTTGAAAATGCCAGTATTTGGTTCAAAATTGATGTATTTTGTTGAGATTCATCTTTTATGGTAGGAAATTATTCTGCTTGGTTGAAAATTCATCTTATTTGAATTAAAAATTCTACATTTT
>CAKNXH010063126.1:88210-100625 GCA_932178445.1 Andricus quercusramuli
TGCTTGGTTGAAAATTCATCTTATTTGAATTAAAAATTCTACATTTTCGATAAAATTGGTTTTCTTCATTGACCGAAAATTTATTTTTTTGAAGATTCAAGTATTTTGTTGAAAATTCGTCTTTTTGGTGCAATTCATCTGTTTTTCATTTAGAATGAAATTATTTCCTTCTTTAAAATAATAACTACATATTACATTTTTTGCTGTGAATTCATATTTTTTTGTTGGAAATTCGCACAAATCTAAATATATTCACGAAAAAAATGTAGTCGGCAGAAATTAAGGGGTTCAAATTTATCAAGGAAATATATACCTGAAATTATATAAATTTTAAATGTGGCTTCTTAAATTTCAGTGGAAGGGGGGGGGGAGGTGATCGCCCCTCTTTGGATCCGCCCTTGTCTAATACAAAAATAAAACAATAGCAACAATAAAATTAAGTATTAATAATAATGCTAAATAAATCCAGCTAGCAATAAAAGTAATATTAGGACTTGTTGGATGACCCAATACAAAAGAAATATTTATAAATAAATTAAGAATTGAATAATTTATATACCTTGCCCTCAGTATGCATATTCTTGCCCACTTTCATTTAGAAACTCATTTCTGAAGAATAGTTGTTTTCGATGCACAACATTAGATAAGTTTGTGGACAATAAGTCCAACAATTAAGTATAAAATCGGAACATAAATTGACATTATGAAATCAGTGCACTTTCATTTCCTCAATTAATGAAAAGTTATGTTTTGAAATTACTGCATTTAATTGAAAAATGCATTTTTTCAGTGACAGCTGTTAGTCAGGTTAGCTTTTAGCGTCTCTAGCTGTCATCTGTCACTTTTGTTTACTGGCGTAGTTTCGTATATTGACGCTTGTAGCGGTAGTGTACCTTTTTATTTAGTGCGCCAACTTTTAAAATACTGAAACTTTATTATTCATTTTTTTTTTAGAAATTTTATATAATTTCTATTTCAAATATGAAAACTAAATGAAACGACTTTTCCTTACCAAACTAGATTTTTTTTAAATGACTATTTTTTATTGTTTGACCACTTTTTGAAATTTTAAACAGAGATTGGGCTAGAAGGAATTTATTCAGAAGAATAAAAAATATATTTAAAACAATATTGATTAATAAATTTACAAACTTACGGAAGGACAATGATTTTTAAAATTGTTTATAAGGGCTTCGTTCGAAAATTTAGATGTTAAGTGGCATTGCCAATTTTTCATGTGTACAGTTTTCGATAAGAAATAATAATATAGGAACAAATTTTAGAAAAACTGATTTTTGATCAAGTTAGAATTGTTTGAAATATCAACAAAAATAGTAGATTTTTTAGATTTGGTTAATGAAATAATTATTTTAAGAAAATGTCTTCGATATATCTTATCTAATTTTTTGACTACTTCAAGCGCGGATCCACGGTGGGCGATAGGGGCGATCGCCCCCACCAAAGGTTCTTAAATTGCAAGTTTAACTCATGTTTTAACTTGACTCTTCTTTTCCTTTTTTACATATGCTCTACTTTTGTTACAAAAATTTCTTATTTCATTTTTTTTTATTTGCTATTACAAAGTAGCCCTTTCATAACTTTTCGAATAGCCCTCACCAAATTCAGTTTCTGGATTCGCCCTTGAACTTCTTTCAAATAGTCTAAGAACTAAGTTTAAACTTTTTTTCACGTTAAAAAATTGTGGTGTGTTCCTCTTGTTTTGTTCTGACAGAATGAGTTGTATGAAAAATATTTTGAAAAAAACTAGAAATAAGTATATCATTAACCAAATACAAAAAACATATTTTTTCTTGTATTTAAAAAAATTCTGTCTTGATCAACATTATTTTCTCCAAAAGATGGTTCTACAGTATTTTTTTTTATCGGAAACTGTACACATAAAACATTTGCAATAATTTTTTTAATCATGGACATAACTTAGAAAAAAAAATTGTTTACTCCTTTTTTCCTACTCTCTTATATTATTTTACTTTTTTTTAAATTATTAGATTAAAAAAACCCTTGTACGAAAATTTTAAGAAGCAAGGTTTTTCATATTTATTCATATTGCAAAGTACTTTTAAGCCGTTTATTTGATAATCTTAAATAAGAAAATTATAGATACCAATTTTTTAATTAAAAATACAAAAACTAGAAAAAAAGTTTCTGTGATAAAAAAAGACGACACTAATTGTATTTGTCTATTTCCTTTTTTATTAGAGAATTTTCCCCTTTTTATTTTAAATTGATGTATTTGTATTTTTGTTTGTTCCAAGATTGTGTTTACTTGTAGTTTTGAATTACTTAAAATTCCGCAAGTTCTTCTACACATATTTTTGTTAGTAATAGATAAAAAGTTTACCTCTTTGACCTTTGTCGTGCCCCTGAGAAACGGTGGCCGCCGCCTGTCCATCTGTCCACGGAATGTTAGATTAGAAGTGCCTTTTGTGGGAGCAGTCTGCAACACAAAATTTTTGTCTGGAAATTACATAATTCAATTGTAAAATAAAAGATAATGCAAGGAAAATTTTATATTTATTGTCTGTTTGTCATGTTAATTGAGAGATCGATAAATTACATGAAACCAATTATAAAGCTGCCAATTATTCCTGTTCCCTTTGCATGAATTCGTCAGAAAATTGGTCTCATTTCATTGTTATTATTCGAGTTTTATAAAAATGATTTATTATTGACGTAATCAAATTAATATGAACTATTTTTAAATTGTTCAAAATTATTAGACTAATTTCGTCGGAAAATTTTACCCAGTATTTTTATTTTGTTCGCTTTATCTTTAAGTAGAAAAAGTTATTTGTATAATTTTTATCATTTCGTACAAAAACTGCGTTGTAGAATGATAAGACAATCGCAAAAAGAAGCAACGGAAGAAGTGATTAAATTGAGGTCGAAAGATTAATTCAATATCTGTTTTAATTAAAAAAATATTAGGTATTAACATTCTCCATAAAAAAATTTTAATATGTTTTCAATAGTCATTTTTTTCATTTTTGTTCTAGTTCAATATTTTTTGTTCTCAGAATGTCTCTTTCCTATAATTTTTGCAATTAGGCAAATTAAGCAAAACTAATATTTATGTTAATTTCTTATTTCTTGATTTATGTTCAAAAAGTTTAAAAAAGGTATGTCTTTTTTTACATGACTTACAAATGGCCTACATATGTGAATATTCATGACTCACGTTTGTATATGAGTCATACTTACATATTGCTCTATGGGGGTAGTTTGTGCTCTTTAATAATTCAGGCAAATGCCACTTTCTGAGCTGATGAAACATTTTAAAGATAAAATATTTGTAATATTTTTTAGGTTATTACATTGAAAGTTATTCAAATTGAATAGAGTGGAGAAATACAAAAATATATGTAAATGTTACTAATTTAATTTGAAATTAATTTTGGGATATTGCCAATAAATCAATATCATTTTTTTGTATTGAATGTGTCCAATTTTGAGTTTCCTGAATCTGAATGAATAAAATAATGAATTAATTCCAATTTAAAAATTGTTCTTACAGAAGATTTTAAGTAGTTACACTTGCAATTATTCAATTACAAGCGATTGAAAATTGAGATGGCTGAATTTCACTCTCTAAACTTGAATCAGTCATCGAAATTTTCTTATGATTCAGTAACGAGACTGAAAATGTTATTTTTAAGAATTTTATATATTTTTAGCTGAAATATGCAATTTTTACAATTTCAACACTAAATTTTTGATTTAAAATTGCACATGTACCTATAGATCCTTCAAAAATCTCGCTTGTTTAATTGATTGCTTTTGAATAAGATAATTTAATTTTTTATGAGACACGAACAATTTTAATTGTTTATTTTGAGACATATTAAATTTGAGGTTTTTCAATTTGAAACCCATAAATTTGATGTTCTGAATCATTACTTAATTTATAGAAAATGATTGCGTCGATTTTTATTTTTCAACGAGAAATCTTATTCAACTTTTTAATTAAGAAAAGTTGAAAATGTTAAATTCAAAAGTTGAAGGCATTCAATGTAAAGTTATTCAATTGAAAAGTGTCGAAAGCTTCGATTTTATACGCGTAAATTAGCGAGCGTTTGAATACAAAAATTGTTAAGCTTCAATCGTAAAAGTATAAATTTCTAAAAAAATTCCACTTTGAGGGCTTTAATTTGTGGCAGACTACTGAAAAATCACGAAAAATAAAATTGCCGCCACAGTAAAATTCCCGAAAAAGAAAATATTCGGAATAGAAAATTTCCGAAATTATAAAATTACCGGCAATTTAAAAGTTCCTAATCGGAAAGTTCCCGAATAATAAAATTCCCAACAGCTCTTAACATGATCGAATTTGAAAATTCCCGATATTAGATAATTCATAAAATAAAATTGCCAGCCCTATAAAATATCCGACAGTATAAAATTACCAACACAGGAAGATTTCCGCCAATTTTTCGGGACGACTATAAATGCAACCACGAATAAAATTAAAAATATGGTCATCAAATAAAAGTGTTTCGTTTTATTTATTATTTAATAATTTCTCAATTGTTCAGATTTAGAAATTTCATTGTGTCGGCAATTTTACTGTGTTGGATATTTTATGAGGTCGATAATTTTATATTTTTTGAGTTTGAATTTGTTAATTTCAATGACATTGAAAAATTTGTGCCGGAAATGGGCCGGATTTTTTTCCTCGATTAAAACGGCCACCCTGAATTCAATATTAAAATAATTTAACTTCCAATATAAAAAGGGTTCAGTTTGAAGAAATTTTAAATAGTTTTTTTTTACATTTCTAACTTAAAATTGCTTAAAATTACCCAGATAACAATACGTGCCGGCACGTGATCGGCCCGACGGGCTGGAGACCAGCGTGCCTGCTAAATGCACGCGACAGGCCGGAAGAGTCGGAATGCGACCGAAAGGCGGGCAACGGCAGGCAACGGTCCGGCACATTAGATGCCCGTCGGGCTTGCAAGCGGCGAGGAGCGACGGGCCTGCGATTTACACGACCGCTGCAGGCTGATAGTACGAGTAGTTTGGGATCAAGAACGCGCATGCGCGTTTTGAGTCAGCTGTTCTTGTCGTGTTTCATCTCGTGTGGCGTTCACACCCGTGAATTTTCGCTCGGATGTGTGCGATTTGCAAACAATAATTGTTATTCGTTCCAGATAAAATAGAATAATAAGTAATCCACTTGTATAACGGAGTTATACCTTTCATCGTTTGCGGTTTTTGGTATTGTTTTGACTGTGTGTGGAACAAAAAATTTGTTAGCAATTTTTTGCTGTCGGTGTCCTTCAAATCAACAAAATTAGCAAATAGCACGGAAGGTAATGAAATTCTGCGTATAATAATATAAAGTTCAAGCTGAAAGAAAAATGTCAATATTATAAAAAGATATTTTTATAATATTGACATTTTTCTTTCAACTTGGACTTTTTATATGCAGAATCTCGTGATTACCTTTCGTGATATTTGGAAATTTTTATATAATTTACATAAGAAAAGATTTTTTTAATTTTAATCTACTCGCACACTCAGCCTGCATTTTACCGGACCGTCGGGCATGCAGTTCGCCGGACAGCGTCGCTCCCGCCTGTCGGGCGGGCATATAGACATCAATGGTGTGCATATTAAGGTGCATATCTGCCGGAAAGTCGGTCCGATCGATCGGACCGTGGGCCGGCAGATCGCTTGCAATCGGCGGGCATTTTGCTATCTGGGTATATACTTTTAAACATTTATAAATTCATTGATTCATTCTTAAATTTATAAAAGTTAAAAATTTTGCAGTTTAACGCGATTTAATTTGAACTTATTTAATTGGACAGTTTAAAAAAAATCAATTTTATACTTGTAAATAATTGAGCATTTGATCACAAAATTTTTGGATTAAAAATTTTGTAACCTTCAATTTTAAATGTTAAAAATCCAAAAGAGAGTTTCACTTTGAGTTTTTTAGTTTGTAGTGCGATTTCGATAACTTTGTATGAAAAAAGTTTTTAGTTTTAAGAGTTCGAATTTTGTTAGTTTACATTTTTTGTTTAGAATTCTTGTTTTTTGTTGAAAATTTAACTACTTGGTTGAAAGTTTAACTACTTTGTTAAAAAATCATATTTTTGGATAAAGATTCATCATTTTAGTTAGAAATTCACCTCTTTGGTTGGCAATGTAACTATTTCCTTAAATATTTATATTTTTTGGCGGAAAGTTTATCTGTTTGGTTGACAATGTAACTATTTCCTTGGTGATTTATATTTGTGGGTACAAAATTCATCTATTTGATTTGGAATGAACTTTTTTGTTAAAAATTTATATTTTCGGGTTACAAAATTAAACTACTTTGCAGGAAATTCGTATCTTCGTAAAAATTTGATCTTTTTTAGTTATAAATTCAACTGATTAACATATGATCTTTTATGGTTGAACATTCAACTATTTTGTTGAAAATTCGTCCATTTTTGAAATTTATTTAAAATTTGAGAAGATTGCAAAAAAATTTTAACAAAATTTGGATTTTCGAAGATTTAGAAACAAAAATTATAAGCGTTTTATGAATTTTTGAAGGTTTCAAGGAAATAGAAAATTTTTCTTAAGATTCATGGGAAAATTTCAAATCACTTTTTATGTAGTTGTAAATAAACTGATATAATGAAATATTAAAAATAGTTTTTGTTGTAATTATTCTTCAATAATTAATAATTAATTAATGGCTAATACCAAATACGTTACAATGATATCTGAGAACTATTTACCACTGCCCGTGCAGAAATCGCCATATATATTACCGATTACCGAGTAGGGCCTGATCCGATGTGTACTATCTGGTCCTGATAGGAAGAATTCTGTGGCCCTGACTCGTACCAGACCGGGCTATGAACTGTGACGTCATATAGCCTCTTCGCAGCGCCATCTTAAGCCATATGCGCTAGATGTAATATAATCATGAACATAACCTTAATTTTTGTTTTCCTTCGTGGCGTTGTGTTGCAAATGTTCTGGGAGTGTTCGACCGTATAATATATTCTTAATACATTAATAATAAATGCCAAAATTAAGGAGCATACCGCGTGTTCGCAAACATCGTGCCATCAGCAAAATTCCGTATTTACGCGATGAAAACGAAAGCAACGAAGGCAAGTCTTTCATGGTGTTACATTTTTATGGTATTATCACATTTTGTGATATATTTAATTGTATTGTACTGGATCCAAGTTCTAACCTAAACATTCGATTTCCTCATTTTAGTCAAAGAAATTATTATTTGATATTTTTCCGCTCAATAGCGTTTTTTTGTAAAACAAGTAGTTGGAATTTTGAGGTTATATTTTGGAATGCAAAAGACTGGGACGGTAATCGGAAGCAGAGGTCCAAATAATCATTTTGAATTATTTTTAAGGTGTTGTTAAAATAAAGCTCAATCCTATTAATTTGGCTTTTCATTTAATATTCAATTATAATTATTTTGAAGCATTTTAATTCCTACTAGAAAAGTAAATAATGTGGCTAGACTCGGGTAAATAATAGGGGCCAGACCGGGGACAGATCGGGCGTTTGATCGGGCCCCTAGACATGGCTCCGAGGTGGCTACGTGTTTCGTGATGAGTCTGGCCCTGACTCGATTTCCACATCAGGACCCGATATGAACGAGTCTGGGCCCGGTCGGGGCCACGGCGAAATTTCTGCACGGGTGAGAATACGAAAAGGAATTACCCAAAGATATGTTTCTAAAGAATAACAACTGTCATATTGATAAAATTGGCGCAGATAATTATGACATCAAAGTTGTATTATATTTCCCATATTATGTGTATATACATTTTCAGAATAATTAACTGAAGAGAATCACCACCGTGTGCCGAAATGTCTGAATAAGTTGTCATCTAATTGCACATATTCATTTTTACGCTACAATATAAATTACGAAAATATTATTTTGTTTAAATATAATAAGATATTAGAATACATATAATTACACGCAGGAAAACCTTATATTCAATGTGTGTTATTCGTGCTTCTATAAGAGATTTGATATTTATAACCGGGGAAAAACCAGAAAATAGCTAGGAATTTGGTGGGCGAAAAGAAGTTGATACCCCGTGTATCTGCGTGTACATAGCTCAAATCAAAGTTACGCCAAACAATCAGTCACTTTGCATCATTTTCTACAAACACTTCAAATAAAGGGAAAAAAGAAAAATTCTTTACTCTTTTATCAATCAGTGTTTATCATATAGCTGCCTGGCATGTAATTAAAAAGTCAAGTGGTCCGTCTCCTTCAAAATTAATCTCTAGACTAGACTAGGATTATTATTATCAGACAGTTACTCGGACAATCTAAAAGATTAAAAACTAAAAATAACGTCACTTTAGAGTACGTTACACGCAAAAAGTGTGTCGAAACCATCATCTAAAAAGTTGTTCAAGTATAGTTACGCTAGGTCAGCTCGTGCGTGGCTTATGCTATAGATGAAGTACGAAAGTCGTTAGTTACGAGATAAAAAAAACATATATTTTCTTCTCTTTTATCAGGGTATCAAAGACTAAATAATCATGTAAATACGTGATTCATGGCGACACAGGGTTGAAGATAGTAGACATTGGCGCCAAATCATATCGAGGAAACTGTCTCGTTCTGAGATCAAGATCCACGTGAATATCAGCACGTATGTCTGTCTCACTTACTTACAATGTAATTGTTTAGAAGTTTATCTTTGATTACGAAGCAGACCAATTAAATCTAAAGTCATCTGGTTTGTCATTGCATCACCCATTTGAGAGCCAATTATTTGGTGGCCCTGACTACTGACTAGCCAGGAATCAGAATGAATGAACGAAACGTATAGTTTGTCTTGCGTGACTTTGGGTTGAGACTTTAGAATGAAGGGTAGAATGTTGTGTATCGATTATATAGCCACAGAAAAAACTAAGTGTAATCTTTACCCGGAATTCGGGGTAAAGATTACCTGCAACAAAAATTACCCCATGTGGGTAAACTTTATCCGCACATCTAGGGTATTATTCTGCGTTTACCTACGTTCGGGAGTAATTCTCAATGTTTACCTTGAAGGTCTTGTAAATGTCATATTGAACTTTTGACAGTTCTAACGATTCGGCAAAACATCCTTTATGAAGCCGCACTTATCCGATTTGCCTGTTACACCAACCATCAGCTAACTTCACTTCAGCGATTCAAAGCTAGTGGCTTTCCAATTTTCAAGACGGTGGTGACAACTTTAATGAAAACAAAAGACAGTTTCTGCTCATCGAGGGTAGTATTTGTGTTTTACCAATACGAACAGGTAAAAATACGATATTACCTGCAACACTATTTACCCTAAGTTTTTTCTGTGGCTAGAGAGTATAAATGAGATTATAAACAATCAAAAAGTGAGTTTCTTAAATCAATGGAATTGTGACAGAAAAATACACCTATTTATGCAAACCAGTTTTGTAAATTATTGATGCTATAAAAAATAATTATTGCAAAACACCGATAACTCTAATATTGTGAAGAATTATTTCGCAAGGGGACCATAACTTGGCAAACCACTCAGTTCTAAATTAACGATCTTCTTCAAAAATAGGGTAGAGTAGGTGTCGAATTTGAAAGAAAAACATATTTTTGTCATGGATGATTGCCAAAAAGCTGACCATTGTAACAGGGTGTCCGTAGGTCAAGGAAAATCTGAAAATCAGGGAAAAGCCAGGGAATTTCATTGGTCAGGGAAAAGTCAGGGATTTTGAAAAAATCTTCAGAAAGTTATGGAATTTCTATAAAAGGCACTTTAAATAACTTGTGCGGATAGTTAATTTGATTTTTTAAATTTTAATTCCAAATTGTTTGATTCCGTTTATAAAAGGTTCTGTGTTAAAAATTTGGCAAAATTAAGATTCTGGTCTCTGAATATTAATGGTCAGGGAAAATGAAAAGTTGGTCAGGGAAAAATTAGGGAATTTTGAAAATGAAGTTTTGCGGCTACCCTGATATAATCACAGAAAAAACAGAAGATAAACTTTACATCGATTTCCGACGAAAGATTCTTTGCATTCTTTGCATTTGTATTCTGAAAGACGCGAAGTTGGCTGAACAAAACTTTATCGCTCTACAAAATTTCCTGCAACAAATTTTATCCTTAGTTTTTCCTGTGATAATCTTTTCGTTCGCATTCTTGTAGTAGTTAAACTGCTATGAGAGTAGGTCTATATAGCAGGGGCGAACGCAGGATATATTGGGGGGGGGGGGGGGTTCATTCTAAAAAAAACATTTATCAACCTTTTTTGAGATTGCAACACTTATTGTTCTAAGTTTTTGGTCAAATTTTATGCCAAACATCTTTATTTCGTACATATATTACGATATCAATCACTCATTAAACCTTATCAAACATCACGAAGTACTTATATGTAATAAAACTATTCCTGCTAATTGTTAATAAACAAATTTTTACAAATAATTAAAATATGTTATCATGTTGTCGCAGCTACAGTGCTATACTCATTTTTCTCGGTTTTTTAGCCTTGATATCTAATATTTGATCAGATTTGGCGGATCCAATATGGCGGACCAATTTGGTGAAATTAATGCTGATTGTGGAAAAAATCAGTATATGAAGGTTTTTGGGGTCTCTGATTACATACCCGTTATCAGATTTCCAAAATTTAAAATAGCGGATCTACAATGGTAGTCTAAATGAAGTAATTATATGCTAGTCCCTGTGGATATTTATATTCTGTGGTTTTTAGGACCGCTGATAACGAATATGTTGTCAGTTTTTATAAGATTTAATAATGGAGCCTGGGATTTTCTTGAAAGGCTTGATTCCATGGCAGGGCTCACCACTTTCAGCAGTTGGTGGCTGCCACGGCAAGTGCATGGCTGCCACCAATTTTTTCTGCCATTTTTTTCTTCGTTTTCCAGGAATCCTGAAAAGGGTTACGGTTACATTTCGAAAAATTGATCAGATTGGATTGTGCTGACATGACATGGCATGACATGCACATTTGGGAGTCTCTCATCTGTGCACGTGCACAGTTGTGAGTCTCTCATCTGTGCACGTGCACAGTTGTGAGTATCCCATCTGTGCACGTGGACTCCTTTGTTAACAACCTGATCGTATTAATTGAAACGTTCAAAGTTGGATGTCTCCTATCTGTGCGCGTGGACTGTTCCTAAGGTACCATCTGTGCACGTTTAAATTTCGACGTGCACAGTTGGGGGGTGTCCCATCTGTGCACGTGCACAGTTGTACCAGTGGCCAACAACGTCCACAGTTGTACCACTGGCCCTCGACGTGCACATTTGGGCAAGTGCACGGTTGTTCCGTGCACAGTTGTATCCCTCGAAAATTGAGACGTACACGGTTGAGAGTCTACCATCTGTGCACGTGCAAAGTTGGGAGTATCCCATTTGGGGACGTGGACTTAGAACTTTGAAATCTGATCGTATTATTTGAGATGTGGACAGTTGGGAGGGTACCATTTGTGCACGTCGACTTCTAGACGTGCACAGATGGTATCCTACCAACGCTTAGCGTGCATAGGTGGGAGACTCCCAACTGTGCACGTCAAAATTTAGACGTGCACATATGGTACCCTAGCAACAGTTCACGTGCACAGATGGGAGACTCCCCACTGTGCACGTCGAAACGTAGATGTGAACAGATGGCCTGTGTACAGTTGCTCCGTGCATAGTTGTACCCTTCCCTATCTATAGTACTCGAAAACTCGAACAATTTATTTCTACGACGTTTTTGATGTGTAAACATCTTAGACCTCGATATGGGTAGTCGCGCCTGATTCGAATGAAACCACGACTGCATAGTGTAATGCTACATGTAACGCAGGCTTGTCACGCACACGTTGTGTCTTATGGCATAGACCGGAGGCTCGCTTTTCTTCACCCACAGACAGGAGCCCTTCAGTCTCTCTTTGCCCATCTCTCTCTCTCTCTCTCTCCTTTTCCATCTCTCTCTCTCCTTTTCCATCTCTCTCTCTCTCTCTCTCTCTCTCTCTCTTTCTCTCCTTCTCCACCCCTTCTCTCTCACGCATTTTGAATTCATATTAAATTCTGTAGAGTTCAATTTAGTGTACGATAAAATATACCGGAAAAGAAAATTGAAATCCGGCATATTTTGCCGGACTAGAATACTTGATCTTATATTATCTTAAAATCGTGGAAAATTATTGTTTTCTGGATATAAGTGATAGAATTTAATTATCTTCTTCAGGAAATATAATTAGCCTAATTCTAAATGTAGATGCGTAATATAAATGCACACAATGTATTCTTTCAGAGAACTCATATCGGTCCGCACCGGTATTTTATAAACAAAGCTTGACTAAGCAGGCAAAGGAGAAAATGCGTTTTAGGAAAGGGGCCGTACGTAAATTACGTAACGGATAATCGCCC
>CAKNXH010063126.1:111114-135344 GCA_932178445.1 Andricus quercusramuli
CATTTTTCACATAAAATCAATACCTTCTCATTATGATGAGAATGTAAAAATATTTTTTTTATAAAAATTTATTAAATTTAAAAATTTAATAATTGGAAAAATTAAAGAAATTTCTACATCAAAAATTTAAAAAATAATACCAATTAAAAAAAAATGAACAGAAAATGGTAATCGTAATAATGAAATATTATCAAACCCACACTCAAATGAAGTTAATTTATTTCGTATTTCGAAATAAATTTCGTATTTCGTATAAATCTGTGTAACAGACTGACCTTAACATATACTTCACCAATCTATAACACTGCGTTAAAAGAATAAATCACAAAATGTTATTGTGAAACTTTAAAAATCCAAATGTGAGCATTTTAAATTTCAATTCGATGAAAGTTTCAGAAGTAGAGTCCGTCGAATTAAAATTTTTTATTTATGTTCTTCAATTGTACTGAAAATAAGAAAAATTTTCTGAAAACATTCTATACCTATTGACAATAAAGTCACGACCTTGTAGTATATGTGTCTGACAATGTCACCCGTCAATGGCTCAGTGAATGGTATCTGTTCTTCGTTCTTAATTTAAGCTTTGTTTTTATTTTTTTAACATCTTTGAAATTTTGATAGTTTATTATATTTATTATTTTAATGGGAGTTTTAAATTTTATAATTGTTGATGTTATTGTTTTGACCTATCGTTTGGAGACTATAATTGACACACATTCTACACCTGTTGGAAAATTCGAAAATTTCACTTATAACATTTTTTTTGACTCCTTCAGGCAATAGCCTGAACAAAAATTTGATTATAAAGATCGCTAAAAGTAGTATGGAGCAGATTTTTGGAAACCCTCTTCCACTTTCAGTGCAATAGAAAAATGAAAAATAATCGTTCATCCAACTAGATGTTTGAAACTTCAACCCAATTAAATTTGAATAGTAAAAATGATTTAATTGCTTTTTAAATTTGAACCGTTGATTTTATAACCGTCAATTACAATATGTACATTTGGTAAATATATCCTAATTTTTTAAAGCTTGATGGAAAAATAGAAATGTATATTGTTCAGAATGTTTTAATTTTAAATGGCATATATGATCTCAATAGATTACATTACAAAAATTATTTTCAACATTCGTAACTCAACTCAAAATTTCCTTTATCTCTAAACTTTTTCCATTATTATATTTTTCAAATTACAATATATTAGGTTTTTTACATTCTTTCGGGATAAACATGGATAAACTTTCATGCTATGTAATTCAGTGAATTTTTATTATTCTGTAATGAGTTTGCATGTACATTTTATGAACAATATTCTTTAGATGTGCAGGAAAATCTAATTAGGAAGAAACATAATTTTCTACGAAACAATACCTTGTGGGATATTTACCTCGGCAATCCATAATTATCCCGGTTGACGGTAATCGAATTTTGTGAGATTTTATTTTTTAGAAATGAAACTTCAGCGGTTGTAAATGTAAGATTTCATATTTTTAACTGCTTTAAATTTAAAATTTTAATGTTGAGTCATAAAAAGTACAGTGTTTTTAGTCTGTAATTTTTTCAAATTTGGGAAGTTGATTTAAAATTCCTTGGTTTCGAACACTTTTAAAAGGAAAACACCGCAAAATAACTTTGTGTGTCTTTTTTTTCTGAAATTTGATTTTTTTTTTAAATCAACCGGAAATGAAGATCACGCTGGTTTTTCATGATTTTGGTCAAAAAACAAACCATACCCTGAAAAATATGCTAAGCAAAGAAAAATGTTGTTCCAAAAAATGTACACAACATTAATGTACATAACATCAAACTTACAATAATCTGTAATAATGTAAGCCATTATAATAGGAAAGTTCTACTTTAGTACCATATGGATTTAATTTTAAAAATTTTAATTTTTTAAAAATAATTCATTTTTTTCAAGAATTTTTCAAAATCAAACATTTTAAAACATTTTTAACCTTTTCAAATTGAAAAAGGTCGAAATAGAAGCATTAAAAATGAAGCAACTAAATGACACTTAGGAATATTCTAATTTGAAAAATATAATAATGCAAAAAGGTCAAAAGATGAAAAAAATTCGGATGAAAAATGTTGAAAATTATTAACTTTTTCGTTTTGAAAGTGTTTGAAATTGTAGAATTTTAAATATACTTCTGAAATTTGAAAACTTTCTCAATTGAAATTTTGATAAGTTACGAATATTTAAAATAATTTCTTAAATGTAATCTATTGAGATTATATATGCCATTTTAAATTGAAACATTGCGAACAATACATACTTCAATTTTTCCATCAAACTTTGAAAAATTAAGAAATATTTACCGAATGTACATATTGTAATTGACGGTTGAAAAATCAAAGTTTCAAATTTGAAAAGCAATTAAATCAATTTTACTATTCTTTAATTGGGTTAAAGTTTCAAACATATAGTTGGACGAATGATTAGTTTTCATTCTTCTATTGCTCTAAAAATGGAAAAAGGTTTCCAAAAATCTGCTGCGTACTTGTTTCAGCGATCTTCATCATCAAACTTTTTTTAGAAAAGTGGTAATATCTTTACAAGACCGAACAAGTGCCCCCTTTTTGGCATTCGGGTATCGCAAGCTTTTGCCTGTAAGAGTTAGAAAAAATGTTATAAATAAAATTTTCGAATTTTCCAACAGATATATAATGTTTTTAGAAACTTTGTCTTATTTTCAGTACAATTAAAGAACATAAATAAAAAATTTTAATTCGACGGACTCTAATTCTGAAACTTTCATCGAATTGAAATTCAAATGGTTCACATTTGGATTTTTAAAGTTTGACAATAACGTTTTGTGAGTTATTTTTTTAATGCAGTGTTATAGATTGGTAAAGTACATGCAAATGTCAGTCTGTTACTCAGTTCTTGTAAAAGCGGATGTTGCATTATAAACTTGAATTTTTCAATTTTGAACGATTCTATACATTTAGAACTTTTGAAATTTAAAGGTTTTGTATTAGAAACCTTGAAATTGGCACGTTTTAAATATTGCGTAATAAAATAGTGAAACCTCCCTCATTACCATCAAGTTATGGAATTTTAAAGTCTTTCACCTTGAGATTTTACATTAAACCTCTTTTTTAATCATTCAAAGTAGACGATATAATTCGTACCTGATTCTACTTTCCAATTTTTAAAGTTTTGTTCAATTTTTAAATTAGCATAGTGAAGTCATTGAAAGACTTTTTGTAATCCTCAAAACTTTCCTGATCAAAACAATGGACTTTACGCTTTTTACAGTCGAGTTCATTACGTAACTCGAAAATAACATATTTTATCAGCTTTGAAGATAAACTCTAAATTCCCCAGATATGAGAATCCTGAACAGACACTGAGAATTTCTGGCCAAAGGTAAAAAATAATTGACAGCGAGGAATTATTCTGTCATTTTTCTTTCAAAGAAAATGAAAAACAGTTTTTCAAAAATAGAATAAACGTTAGCGCGTTACGATTTTCCGGTAACTGTAATGTAAAGTAATCGTCTTAGTAATCGTAAGCATTGAGGTTTTATTATACCATTAAGCCATTTCCCTTTCGGGGTAGGCGTGACTTGCTCGGTGCAAAAAATAAGTATTTCTTTCATTAAAAAATAATAATATTTTTTGAAGAAAATTGGAAGATTCTCAGTCTCAGAACCAGATTAATTAAATACGAAATTTGTGCAAATTCATAAAAAAATCCTTTTTATAGTCACTCGCGATTTTTCACAAAAAAAGGAAAACTGCTTAAGGTTCGGGTTAGGAAACACAGTTTTAGTGTCTATAAAAATCACTTAGTTGGGATGGAAATCATTTTTATGTGATAAAAGATCATTTTTCTTTCCTGAAACGAAGTGAAATCTGTAACAAATTTAGTACCATTGCGTCCGCGAAATATCGGTCACGATTATAGGGACATCAGGAACACATTTAGCTGCTCGAGTAATAGTGAAGCGTTATCTCACACATTATGAAGACTAGGATAAAATTGTTAAAATTTTAAGTTTTGAATACTGCAAAGGTCTGAAACAGTATATGACAGTCATGATACATTTTTCTTTCCATCAAAATATAGTAATATAATTTTACACTGATCGTTTTTTTAGTTTCAAATTGCTAAGGAATATTTTTAAAACTATTTGACCTGCTTCGTATTTTGTGTGATTTCTAATTAATTATAAATTCAAACTAAAATTAAAAATATTGTGAAAACAATTTTTATAACATTCCAGGATGTTTAATGCATTATTTGGTAACAATGTTTTTTCAAGTAATATCCTTCTCAGACTATTTTTCTGAACATTTAGTGTCAGTAAAGTCTCTTACTTTCACGATTACTGGGACTATTTCGTTTTTGGGAATTTTCGGGCACCTACTACTGAACCCGAAAAACCGGTTTTTACGAATTTGTCTGTCTATCTGTCAGCCTGTATGTATTTATGTCTATCTGTATGTTTGCCTGTCTGCCTGTATGTCTGTCTGTGAGCACGATGACTTTCGAAAAAATTGACAGATTGCATTGGCCTTTGGTAAACTCTTTGACTGCCCTAAAATGAAGGTCAAGTTCATTGGCCAGCCATTTTAGATGAAAATTCAAAAAGTTAGAGGATTTAAAAAATGTTTGAGACCTCTTTTTTCAGAATTTGAAAATTCTATTTACGGCTGTTTATAGTATTCAAGAAGACGAACAATTCATCCTCATAACTTTTTTCGATACAAAATAATTGACCACAGTTACAGCATTTACAAAATTAAAAAAAAAAACCGAAAATGAAAATTTAAAGCCAAACAAAGCACGATATGAGAAATATCAGGAGGAGAAAAACGTTTCTTTTTTAACACTTCACAAGATTGTCATAACAACTTTCCGAAATTTCTTGAAAAATCGAAAATTCAAATTTTGATCACACAAAAAGTAATGAAAAATCAGAAAGTCCATTTTGCGGTCAAACTATACAAGATACGAAAAAAGATGAATCGACAAAAATTGTGCTTCCAAAAAAGATCATACATTTGCTGATAATCACTTTTTGATAGGATGCGTAGTTTTTTTTTTAATTCGTAAAAAACAGCATAAAAATAAAAATAAATTGAATTTTTGGACAAACGACATGAGCTACGAAAAAAATTATGAGACAAAAGTTTTTAACCCAAAAAATAGCTACAAACTTGTTATTGATTATTTTTCATAGGATGCGTGGTTTTTGGTTTATTCGTAAAAAACTACATTAAAAAAAATTTATTTTTGGACAAACGATACAAAATATGCAAAAAATGAATTCACAAATAACATTAAAGATAACAAAATTAATTTTTTCGAAAAACGACACATCGTACGAAAAAAAATTAGTTGACCAAAGTTGTTCACCCACATAGGATCTACAAATTTGTTATCATCAATTATTAGATAGAACAAGTAGATTTTATTTCAATCGTAAAATACAAGATTAAAAACAAAAATTTAAACTTTTGGATAAACGACAAAAGAGACGAAAAAAATGAAAAGACAAAAGTTGTTCTACAAAATAAAAATCTACAATTTTTTTGAAAACTCTTGTAATAAGAATTTTTAAGCTTTTGAAAAAAGGACACAAGCTAAAATAACATTTTATTTAACAAAATTTTTCGCCTAAATTATATCTAGAAATTTACTCAAAACCAGGTTACGCTAGGATGCGTATTTTCAGTTTAAATCATAAAAAAATAACATTGATACTTGAAAATTTAAGTTCATGGAAAAACGAGACAAAATACGATAAAATCTTTAATAACAAAATTGTTTTTTTCCTATAGGATGCGCACTTTTTTCAATTATAAAAAGAAGACAATGAAAATACGTATGTTTCAATAGCAATGCATGTTATGAATTGTAATGATATACATTTATTGGAATAATACATTTTTCAGTGTAGTTGAGAATAGCCTTTAATTCTATGTACAAATGAGGACAAGTACAATGACCGAGCGCAAAGCGCGAGAATCAACAGTCGTGTGCCCTAGGCGCGCTCAAATTTGCGAGCGAAGCGAGCCGTGCGTGATGAGAACGTGCCCGCGCAGCAAATAGATTTTTTTTCATTATTATAGAAAAAAGAAATTTGGGAACAAGTTTTCAGTAAACAGACAAGATTTTCGCAATTATTATTATTAGTACAAGCATCTTTCCTGTTATCGCGTCTAGCATAGCATAGCATAGAACATAGGTAATATACAGACTTTAGAGTTGATTGCTTATCGCATCAACTGTCCACTTATATTGCCGATTCTGTTCTCGTTATCATAGAAGATAACGGAAAAGAAACATGCTCTATTGTGTATTGTGAACAGTTTTCTATTCTTAGGATACCTTTGGGTTGGCCTGATATAATCTTTGCATTTTTGTTATTGATTCTCTTGAGACAAACACATCTTTCTCGTTTAGTGAACCTATAATTCGCTCACAAGTTTAAGCGCATCATAGCGCTCGATCTTTGTACTAGACCTCATTTGTACGTAGAACTTTTAAAATTGAAGGCCAACCCATCGACAGCTGTTATTTGATGATTTAAAATTTTATTTTGTTGAAGCTCCTTCGGCATTCGCGAACATATTCTCATCAGGTGTCTCGCGCTCAATTAATGTTCATCTCTCGAAAACGCGAAATTTTCCATATTACGTTAAATTTTGTATTTTACATTAAATGTATATTACACTCAATTCCCGATATAAGATCCCCTGGTTTACGATATTCCTAGAATTTAGGGCGGTGCTCAGTCAAGCGTGACAAACAGCATGAGGTCCGCACTCTCAGCGCGTTAATTGCATCAGCTGCATGCGTCCAAACCCAACAGAAATGTTTCATGCAGTCCTGCCTGTTTAAGTTTGGATTCCACCAATTTAGGATCAAGGACACTGCAAGCCATGCCCGAAACCGTTCTTATATAGGAAGTTAAGTGCATATTAATTGCTGTATCTCCGTCCGGATATGCTTATTCACATATTACACAATAAGGCACAAATTTTATTTTTTATGATTATTTTAATATTTGAAGGGTGGATATTCAAAGTCGTATAACCGCCATTTCCAATTTCTTACAGGAGAGCGGAAAAACGCTCGCATTTTGTTAATCATGCAATGCAAAATGCAATGTTTGAAAAATTCTCACAATGAAACTATTGCGAGTTTTAACTTGCTCTTTTCGCTGAAATGACGGCATCAGCTTAGAGTTTCGAAAAAAAAAAAATAAAAAAATTTTTGAAAAATTGGCGGTTATACGACTTTGAATATCCACCCTTCATTTGTTCCTTCTTTTGCATTGATCTTTATTCGCCGCTACTCTAGAAGATGTGTCATTTCAATAAATGTATATTATTACAATTAATAATATGCATTCATATTGAAAGAGACGTATTTTCATTGTACTGTTTTTATAAATTAAGAAAGTGCGCATCCTATAAAAAATGGTAGAAAGCAAATTCGTAGATCTAAGTTAGATGAAAAATGTTGTTATTAAACATTTTATTGCATCTTGTGTCGTTTTTTTAAAAATTTGATTAGTTTATATTCAATGTTATTTTTACGAGTAAAACAAAAATATGCTTCTGAACGTAAAGTGGCTCAAAGCAAATTTGTTTTTGCAGAACATTTTTTTTTCAGTATTAATGTTATTTTTTACGATTAAAACAAAAATGAAGCATCTTATCCGAAAATGATAAATAACTTACGTCTTTTTTCCAAATACTTAATTTCTTTATTTTTAATCTTATATTTTACAATTATACAAAAACTACGCGTCCTATAAAAAATGAATAACAAAAAATTTGTAAATCTTTTTTAAGTAAACAAATTTTGTCCATTTATTTTTTTGTACCGCGTGTCATTTTTCCAAAGATTAATTTTTTTTATGTTGTTTTTTTACGATTGAGACAAAAAAGTTATCCAGGTTCGAGGAAATGGATGATGCCATGCAGGCTCGGCTGCGGATTGCAACAAAAAATCAATTTTTAGTTGAAAAACATGCTCCCGAGATATTAAGTTTCTGAATAGGGGTAAATTTTCCATTTTTTGCAAAAAGATAAACTTCCTCCTGAGATATGGAGATGCTGCATGATAATAAAAAATATTTAATGTAAAAACAATAATCTGTTCCGAGAAAATAGAAAATGAAGATCGCTATACCAAGGCACGATTTGGCACATTTTGGATTTATGTAATTCTAAATTTCTGGGGAAGTTTTTAAATGAGTTATTATAGTCTAGACTTCAAACAGGGAATTTCGGAAACGAATGATAATTTTGAAAGGATTCGGGGAATTTTTCGAAAGCATTATGATTGTGACTTGGATTAGTGAATTTTCAAAAAAAAATATGACTATTTTTACTTGGAATAGGGACTTTTTGAAAACAATTATGATTCTGGATTTGAAAAGGGAATTTTCGAAATGAGCTATAATTCTGACATGGCACGGGGAATTTTCAAAAAGAATTTAAATTCTGAGTTAGGACATGGAAGCTTCAGAAAGAAGAATTACCAGATCGGGTAACTGAAAAATTGACCGGGAGAAAACCGTAAATTTTTAATCATCCGTCTGGTAGACACTTTGGTTGCATTTTTAAGGTAATTGTGTCAAAAATTACGATTTTTTAATGAAAAAAGTTATTTTCTACTAAACAGTTACATTTTCAAATAAATAGTTTCATTCTTGACTAAATAGTTTGATTGTCAACAAAACATGTGAACCTCTGACAAAAAAGTTAAATATCAACCAAATAGTTTAATTTACTTCAAAATTGTTAAATTTTTAAGCTGAAAACATGAATTTTCTATAAAACATGTTGAATTCAACAAAAATCTACGAATTTTCAATAAAATAGTTAAATTCTTAACCAAAAATTTGAATTTTGAACAAAAAAGATTAATTTTCTAGCGAAAAATACAATTTCAGGCTAAATAATAGAATTTTTACTTTGCAATTCCAATTGAAAGAGATAAATTTGCAACCGGAATCGTAATTTTTAAATTTATAGTTACAATAATTGAAACGAAAAAACGAAAAAAAGGGGAAAGAAGGAAAGATTCTTTTAAACAGGGAAAAAAGATGAATTCTTGAAAAAAGGGAAAAGAGGGGAATAGAGGAAAGACTGTGAAGTCTGAAATATGAAATTGATTTTGAATCTTAGTAAGTTGTTATTTAACTGTACCGTTGCAGGGCCATCTTTCGTAAAATTTGCAAACTTTCTGAAAATTTTTTGTTATCTTCAGTTCTTAATGTTACTTCGATAGAGTACCCCCTCCTCTCCTATATTACTAACGTAGTTTTTAGCAAGGCCGTCTCATCCCCTCCCTTGGTTTGGTAATGTAGTTGATGGACGGCCCCAAAGAAACGAGAGTCAACAAAATAAATTGCAAAAACTATTGTTAAAATATTTGTTTAAAAAGTTTTCAGCTGATACAATTTGTTTGTCTCTGTGTAAATTATTATTACTCACATATATCATGTACTTCCTTCCTGCTTTTCGTTTTTGCTCGAAAAATCTTGAACAAAAATGCAAAAAAAAAAAACTTCTTGAGCCAGGTGAAGGCGAAGCTCGGCCGGATGCTAGGCGCGACTCTCGTTTCCCGATAGTGGAGAATTCTCTCGCGGCCTCCAGCCGCGCACCTTGAGGGGGCGAATATCTCCCGCAGAAACTCCCATGAAGAGTCGGTGATTTGTGAACGAGCTAGGGGTTGAGAAATGAGAAGGTAGAAGGTAGAAGGTACACGAGCCAACACCTGGCACTAGACGGTACCAATCGATAAAATACGTGAATGCCCAACCTGCTCCGCTGGCAAATCTACCTAAACGGCTTCGAATGCGTTCCCTTAACCCTTCGCGCACACCCCTCTAAAATAACTACACATACGACTTTCTTATCATAGTGTAATGTGATAGGAGTTCCGAGTTTGATACGAGCGCGTGCTCTCCAAGAAGTAAGTTCTAGGCTTAAAAGGTGGTGTAATGTTACCAATGTTACCGATGTTACCATTACCATTCGAGTAGACTTTGGCCCCTCGCAGATGGAGATCGAAGATCGAACTGGTTAAGTTAGGTGCTTTGCGGTCGAAACCTCTTTTTTTTTCATTTCACATCGAGTCACTTCCGCAGACACGAACTCTCTGCGGAAGCGGAATTTAACTTGATGCGTTCTCCATCATAGTACTTTTAGGCAGTCTTCGATCTTTAAAGATGTTATAGGTATACAGTAGAGTGGTTTAATCCACACAAAAAAATAAATGCCTTTTAAGGGTATCGTAGCCCTAGGCAGAAGCCCTTATAGTTCCGGTCATGTGTCCGTCCGTCCGTCGTAGTTTTTTTCTAGAAAAATTAATCTTATAAATTTTTAGAAAATTAATATAGGGGAATTTTGTAGTTTGACAAAAATAGAGAAAATTATTATAGGGGAAATGACGAAAGGGAAAGTAGGAGAAGTGAAGGGGGAATGAGGGAAGGGAAAGTAATAGTAATGGGGAAAATGAGGGGAGGGGAAGCAGGAGTAGTAGGAGAAATGAGGGGAAATGGGGGTTGCGGGGTGGGAAAGTGAGGGAGGGGAACTAGGGAAGTAAGAGGTAATGTATTGAGGGAAAATAATGGAAATTAGGGAGGGAAAGTATGAGAAGTGAGTGTAAGTGAGGGGAAGTAGAAGAAATGATCAGAAATGAGGGTGAGTAGGGGAGGAAAACGGTGGGCTAGGAAAAGGGAAGTAGAGTAAGGGGAGTGTTACTTGCAAAAGTGATGAGAGTGGGAAGAAGTTGGGAAAGGGTGTAGTGAGGGGAGGGAAAGTAGCTGAATGTAGGGGGAATAGGGGAGGAAAAGCATGGGAGGGGAAGTATGGGTGGAGAAGTATGGGAGGGGTAGGCTTGAATGACTTAATTAACGTCTTAATAGGCTATGAAACCCTTTTTTGTAGGCGCGTAGCGCCTACTTTGACTACTTGTTTTGTTGAAAAAAAAATGATATAACAAAAATTAAAAATTAAAACATACCTGAGTCATAGAGTAATGTAATATTTTATATAACAAAATCGTCATTAAAAAATGTTCAAAAAGAATAAAAAGAATAAAAATTTCTTCTAATTGAAGCCTCAAGAATATTGGAGACGCTCCAATAATTTTTTAAAGTGTCACATAATTGAAACGATGTTTACAGACGGACGATACAAAACTGACTGTTATGAAAAGTCGTAATTATAGAGGTGAAAACTTTAATAAACTTCTGATGAAAAGGCACGCCAAAGCTTGAGAGTAAAATTGAATGAAAATTAGATTAAGTAAAAAGAATTTTTTATAAAAAAGTTAATGTAAAATGCTTTGATAAATTTGGTTTATATTCAATATTTCAGTTTTTAAATTTATTGAAGTTTTGATATGTTTATTAATAAAAATTGATTCAATAATACGTCTTTTAAAAGTATTATTTTCTCTAGCCAAGATTTTAACATTAAAAAAATCAAAAACATGATTAAATTCTCATGAATGTTGTGACAAACCTGTGTTTAAATTACCAATTCTACAATCTCTTTTATGTTCATAAATTCTACTTTTCAATCTCCTGCTAGTCTCACCTATGTAGTGTTTATTACATCCAGTGCATTTTATTAAATAAACCACATCAGACAGATTTTCTATTTTTTCAGAATCTTTCTTGTTACTCAACAATTTTTCTAAAGTGTGGTTATTTTTGAAAGAAACGTTTATATTAAATTTTTTAAAGGATCTCCTTAACCTTTCAGAAAGACCTTGAACGTTTGGTAAGGTAACTTTTAGATCAGTTTTTTTGTAATTTTCTAACCACTTCTTTTTTTTCTTTTCTACAATTGAAGTGTTGTATATTTCATTAATACGTTCTTTGATGACATTATCTATTAACGGCAAGGGATAATTGTTTAATTGTAAGGTGGCTTTTAATTGGTCTAAATTTTCTTTTCTATATTTTAAATTACAGAATACTAAACTAAACACTCAAAGAAAATGGTTAAATTGCGAAATTAATAACGTAGTTGAAAATATTCAGCAATTAGGTCACATTTCTAATTATTTAAGATATCGTTTATTTAAAAATATTAATGAAGATTCCTTACATTTTTTAGGCATTTCAACTATTTGATTGGGAATTTATATATTTTATTACAAATTTCTGTCATTTTGGTAGGAAGTTAACCTTCTTGGTTGAAAATTTAACACGTTGCTAATTTATGTATTTTGTTCAAAATTCTTTTTTTTTCGTTTTTGTAGAAAATCAATTTTTTTGTTGAAAATGCAATTGTTTGCTTAAACATTTAACTGTTTTCGATTTGAAATAAAAATATTTTTTAGTTGGAATAAGAAATATTACATTTTTGTTGAAAATTCAACAATTTAGTTGAAAATGGTCTTTTTTGTTGAAAATTCATATTTTCGGGTTAAACATTCAACTTCTTTATAAAAAAACTTGTCTTGTTGATTGCAAAATTCAACAGTTTTGTAGGAAATTGAACTATTTGTTAGAAAATTCAACTGTTTTCTAGAAAATTAGTGTTTTTTGTTTGAAAGTAATTTTTTGCAATGAAAATTTAACTAATGCATTTTTGGTTGAAAAACTTTTCAGTTTAAAAGTAGAACTATTTGGTTCAAAATTGATGTGATTTATTGAAAACTCGTCGTGTTTGGTAGAAAAGTAATCGTTTTGTTTGAAAATTCAATTGTTAAATTGAAACTTTATTTGTTTTGTTGAAAATTCATCTTTTTGCTATAAAATCAATCATGTTTGATCAATAAGTTGATTTTTGTAGAAAAGTTATCTTTTTGCTAGAAAATTAATCTTTTTGATTGAAAATTCAACTATTTAGTTGAAACTTTACCAGTTTCATAGAAAGCTCGTCTTTTTGGCTTGAAAATTCACCATTTTTGAGTAAATTTTCTCTCTTGATTGACTGAAAAGTTTTTCTTGGTTTGAATATGAACTCTTGTCAAAAATTCGTCCGTTTGATAATTTGAAAATTAATCTCTTTTGGGACTGAACGTTAGTCTTTTTTGGTTAAAAATGCAACTGCTTGGTTAAAAATGAAACAGTTTTGATCAAGGATTCAACTATTTTGTTAAAAATTCGTCTGATTTGGTTTAGTTTAACTGTTTTTGATATGAAATTAAAATCTTATCGTCGTTTAAATACCAACTATTACCTTGTTTATCGAGATTCAACCTTTTTGGTTGAAAGTTCGTCTACTTAATTAACAGTTGAACTGCCTTGTTAATTCACATGGAACAGTAACATTTTACCAAATCCCCTCGCCTCTCAAATCGTTTGACTTAATATTTGGACAGCCCCTAAATAAATTCACAAAAAAAATTTAGTCAGTAAAAATTACGTAAGATAGGGGAGGGGGCTGGTTCAAAACTTACGGAACCTAACAAAGGTGGGGGGGAGGGGGGCGAGGTTCAAAATTCAAGAAAAAAAGTTAATGTAATCTAGGCATGGTCCCTTAAATCTTAGATTTAAAAAAATAGATTTGGGTGTTTTATAAATGAATGCTGTTATGAAATTTGTGAATTCAGTTCTGTCAAGAATTTCGGGATTGGATTGATTGGTAGGAAGTCCCCTGATTTGATTGTTTAAGTTAGACTGGACTTTGGAAGGAAGCGTAATTTACATAATTTATATCGAGACTGACAAATTGTCAGCGTTTCATAAAAAGCAACGACCGTGGAATCCGAGCTGTCAACCTAGCAATATGATGAACTGGATCGAACTGTCCGACAATATCTAAATCACTTTTTTACAGACTATGACTTCGTAGATGTGTATACTTGTATTGCCTTTTTCTCTCTGACTTTAGTTTGAATGAGATAATGACCCTTGTTCCAAGCTTAGCAGTGATTTTTAAATCTAAATGAATTTTCTGTCTTCCAATTAGAAATTAAAAACCAGCAAAGATTAACGAATAAATTGATTCCATAAATCCACTGTTGTGTGTACTTTCTCAAGTATTCGAAATTCCAAGAAGCAAGAAATTTTGAGAAAAAAAAACTTTCGAAAGATTTTTCTTAATTTTTGATAAAGATATTTTAAATGATTTATCAGATTTTTTGCAAAATAAAATATTTATCTCAAAATTAAAATATATGAAGACAAAACTTGTTATCAACAATTTCTCCAATATACCAATCGAAATTATTCTCCTGTTTATTTTAATTAACATGGAATAAAGAAGACAATTTTTATCAGGATGTTCACCTGACTGGGAAATTGTGAATTTTTTTCACCAGGAAAGGGTCAGAAATTCGATTTAGTGACCGGGATTCTTCTCTCGAATGTACTAATATGCAAACTAAAAATAGATTCATATTTTTTGTTACTACGATTCTAAGTTGAAACAGGTAATTTGTGAAAAAATCATAATTCTCACTTGGAATAGGCAGTTTTCCAAAAGAATTACAATTCTAATTTGGGAGAGGGGATTTCAGTAAAGAATTATAATTTCGATTTTGAGACACGAAATTTTCTAAAAGATTTATTATTATAAGTTGGGACAGGGAATAAATAAAAAATATATGGAAAAATCACGTAATGGATGTCAATTGTACTGACTTGGAACAGGGAATTTTCGTTGAGAATTTTAATTTTTACTTTAGGACAGAGAGTTTTCCTTAAAAATTATAATTTGACTTGGTACAGACAATTTTTGATATGAAACGAACATTTTGAAAAGAATTTTAATTCTACATAATAGACGAGAATTTGAAAATAATATCTGTGTTCCAAGTCAAAATTCGTCACAATTTTAATTTTTTCTCTTTCGAATTTAGGAAAACGAATTAAAGAAAGAAAATTTTAGAAATAAATGTAATTTTGACTTGGAACAGGGGGATTGCCGTAAGGAATTATAATTTTCACTTGGGAACAGGGAATAAAACAGGAATTTTGAAAAATAATTTTAATTCTGATTTAGAAAAAGGGAATTTAAAAAATTCATTATTCAAATTCAGAATTATAATTCTTTTGCAACATTCTCTGTATTTTTACATTGGATCATTTTAAGTAGTACAAACCCAGCAAGTGTGAGCCTGGACTATTTCAATTTCTGTCACCATTTTATTTATATTTCAATATTCTATCACAATATTTATCATTGATATTAGAAATCAAGAATATAAAAATTAATGCGCTCAAAACATTAAATATTTCAATTTTGACATGAAATTTGATATTTAAAATTTTTAGTCTTTATAATAAATGGTTAATTTAAAAAAAAATTCAATTATGAGTTTGGAATTTGCTCAATTAAAATGTTGGAAGGAAAAATGTAGGCAACTTTCAATTTTTCATTTATGATATCAGTTTCGGTTTAAAGCGTTCTTTTTTTGGCAGGTTTAAATAAAAAATGTCATTATTTTTATTTTTACTTCATATTCATTTAGTATTTGAAGTTTCACTGCGTAGTGCAGAGAAATTAGGGGAAAGTCAGGCAATGTTATTGGTTAGGGAATGTCAGGAAAACGTCAGGGATTTTATACAAAATCTTGAAAAGGTCAAGTAATTTCTATAAGAGGAACTTTGAATAACTGTCAAGGTTTATAAATTTGGAATTTTCATTTAAAATTTGTTTATTTCGTTTCCAGAAGATTCTATGGTAAGATTTTTACAAGATTAGGATTCTAGTTTTTGAATATTAATGGCCTCTCTGATCATATTATATTATATATATTATATTATATTCCTGTCAGTAGTGTATTTGCCTTGTATTTTTATATCTATTTCCTTTTTTTCCAGTTGCTTCCTCCTGATGGTTATATTTTTATTAAAAATTTTCATCATTTGCGTGAAAAATCAACAATTTTGTTAACAAGTCATCCTTTTTGGTTAAAAATTCGTCTTTTTGTTTGAGATTTCAACTGTTTTCGTAGAAACTCAACTTTTTGTTGAAAATTCATAGTCATGAGTTGAAAATTCCACTAGCTTTTTCAAATTCGTCTTTTTAGTTTGAAAATGCATCTATTTTGGATAAAAATGCAACTGTTTGGTTAAAAATCAATCCTAATTGGTTAAGGATTCAACTATATTGTTGAAAATTCGTTTTTTGGTCGAATTCAACGGTTTATGATTTCCAGTAAAAATATTTTTTAGTTGAAATATCTATTATTATATTATTCGTTGAAAATGTATCTTTTTTGGTTAGAAATTGAACTACTTTGTTGAAGCTTAAACCAATTGGTTGAAATAATTTTTTTGTAGAAGCTTCATTATTTTAGTTAAAAGTTCATGTCTGTGGTTGAAATTTCGTGTTTTTTTGTTGTAAATTAATTTGTTAACTGATGATTTAACTATTCCAGTTGAAGATTCATAATTTTAGTTCAAAATTCATCTCTTTAGTTGAAGTTTAACTATTTTGCTCAAAGTTTATCTTTTCTAATTGGAAATTCAAGTACTTGGGTAAAAGTTGATCTACTTTGATGGAAATTAATTTTTTGGTTGAAATTTTATCTCTTTGGTTGAAAATGTACCTATTTGTTGAAAATTATTATTTATTTTCATATTTTTTACTGAAATTGTATTCTATTTTTGGTTGAAAATAGATATTTTGTAGTAGAAAATTCGTCTTTTTTCGTAGAAAACTAATTTCATTGGTTTAAAATTTTCTGTTTTTTAGTCAAAAATGCAACTGCTAGGTTTAAAATTGACTTTTTGTTGACAATTCATATTTTCAAGATGAAAATTCACCTGTTTTACAAAAAGTTTTTCTTTAGGCTGGAAAGTTCAACAATTTATATGAATTTTTCTCGGTAGAACATTAATCTTTTTGGTTGAAAATTCGCCTTTTTGGTTTGAAAATTCATCAGTTCATCACTTTCTAGAAATTTCATCTATTTTGGTTGAAATGTAAACTATTGGATTTTTTTAGAATTCATCTTTGCAGGTCGAAAATTCAACATAATGATTAAAAATTCAACTATTTTGTGGGAAATTAAACTATTTTGTTGAAAATTCTGATTATTTTTGGTTGAAATGTCAACTATGTATTACATTTTTCATTGAGACTTCATCTTTTTGTTGAAAATGCAATTTTATGGTTTAAAAATTCAACTAGCTTCTAAAAATTTCGTCATCCTGGCTTTGAAATTGGACTATTTGGTTGAAATTGCTACTGTTTTGGTTGAAGTTTAACCTTTTTTGTTTGAAAATTCGACCACTAAGTTCAAAATAATACATCTTTGTAGGTTAAAAACTCAACAATTTGGTTGAAAATTCAACTATATTGGGGACAATTCAATTATTTTGTTGAAAATTGTACAATGTTATAAGAAAATCATCTTTTTGTCGAAAACTCAACTGTTTTGTTAAAATCTGGCCCTTTTTGGACTGAAAATTTACCTTTTCTGGTAAGAAAATCATTTTTTGTTGTTGAAATGATTAAATAAATTTAGTATTTTTACATTTTAATCTGAAATTGAAATTGATTCATTCCGTTTATGAAAGATTTTATACTAAAAATTTCACAAGATTAAAATTCTGTCTTTTAAATATTAATGTCAGAGAAAATGAAAAACTAGTCAGGTAAAAGTGAAGGAATTTTAAAAATGAAGTTTTGCGGCCACACCTTGTATTGAGTTTTTGTTCCATTTTTCATTAAAATGAGTAAAATTCAGTCGTAACAACAATTTTTTTTGTTTCTGTGTAGGAATTAACTGTTGTCCGAAATAAACATTTTTTTAACGCATCTCATAAACAAATATTTTTTCTTAAAGTAATTAAACATTTGAATGTTTTTGAAGCGTCTATGCGCAATCTCAAAACTTATTTGTGTCACCTGATAACTAACTGACTTTCCTTATTGATTGAAAATAAGTAAAATTATTTATTCAATCCTATTCTGAAGCACAATCAATTTTTAATTGAAACAATAATAATATTTATGCTGCGAAAACGGCAACAACAAGATTTCAGTGCAAAAGTGCTTAGATTAGAAACGCATTCTTATAGAAATATATGAAAGCTTCTTGACTTTTGGCACCATCACGTCGCGTCGCGTCGGCTTACTCATAGATTAATAAAACAATATCAATAATTATTGTTTTAATTGTGAACTCCAATTGTACAACTCATATCGAGCGCGACGGTGTACTAGTGCATATAAACAATTGTAATTGCCTTTTCCATCATAAATATCCTCCTATCGATAATTCTTGATTATTTATTATCTAGCGCCAAGTGAAAATAAACCTCGATTCCGCCAAGATGATATGAATGAAATTATCGAAGCTTTTGAATCGCCGCGCCGTATTTAAACCTCATCCACGCGCAGTCATCGTGACGTCTTTATCAGAGAAATTTGTGGTTAGCGCCAGCACCAGTAATTATTACCCATCTCGGTTTATCTAACGATTACATTGACGCAGGTGCAAATTCCCAGGCGACTTGGATGGTTTTCCCTAATCGAAATTATTATTCAGTTTATGATCAAGTCTGTACTACGAGTATATGTTGCGTAATAAGGGGCCATCCACAAACTAGCTAACATATTTTTGTCAATTTTTTTCCCCCCCCCCCCTATCTAACAAGTCTTAACAAAATATTTCAGACATCCTCCCCTTCTGCCCATGTAATTTTTACAATATCATCAGAGAAGATATTAGATTTGTGTTAAATTTGACCCCCCACGTTTTTGTCAAATGTCCATGTTTTGAGACCCCTTGAACCCGAAAAACCGGTTTTTACAAATCGCTGTCTGTCTCTATCTGTTTGTATGTATGTTTGCCTGTCTGTCTGTCTGCCTGTGAGTACAATAACTTTCGAAAGAATTGACATATTGGATTAGGCTTTGGTATACTCTTCAAGTGTCGTTAAATGAAGGGCAAGTTCGTTAGCTAGCTATTTTGCATACAAATTCAAAAAGTGAGCACGTTTTCAACATTTTTCAGACCACTTTTTCAAGATTTAAAAATTCTACGTACAGTTTTTAGTGATATTTAAAAATACGAGCAATTTATCCTTATCACTTTTTTTATGAAAAAAATCCTGGAGTTTTAGCATTTACAAAATTCTAAAAAACAATCGAAAATTAACTTTTTAAGCAAAAACGAACGATATGAAAAAATGTCAGAGGAAAAAAAATGTTGCATTTCGAACACCCTATAAGATTATCACAACAACTTTTTGAATTTTTCTGAAAAATCGAAAATTCAAATTTTGAACGCAAAAAAAAATAATGAAAAATCAAAAATTCCATTTTGCGTTCCAACTATATAAGATACGAAAAAAGATTATTTCACAAAAATTGTATAATCAGAACAGATCTACAAAGGACCCGCACCAAATGTACAGTAAATGGATTTTTGTGAAAAATTCTAAATCTAATTTTTTTGTATTTTCGAACCTGCAAAGCAATAATCTGAAAGTATGGAAATCATCATTTCTTAGTAACTAAAGTCACTAGAGGTTTTTTATTTAACTGCTAGGGTATGAAATCAGTTTCAAATAAGTAAGGGAAACGTGCAATTATTTCAGGGGTTGTTTTATCATCCCTTGAATATTTAATCCGGAATATCGACATTTCTTAATGACAAAAATCACAACAAGTTTTCTGATCAATCTATGAGGATAGGAATCATATTGAAGTAAATAGGGAAGATATAGAACGACAAGGATGTCTTTGAATTTGTCTAGAGGGCTGTTTAATCATCCCTTACTTAGAGAAGCAGAGAAATTAACTTTTCGTAAGGAATAAATCACCAAAGATCAGGCCTACAATATCACTTTAAAACATACATATAGGAAGTGTAGGACTTGCATTATAATTTATTTCTAGGGTAGTTTAATCATCCCTTAATTATAGGAACAAGAAAATCGATATTCTATACGGGATGAAGGACCAGAGATTTTTTAAATTATACGTTGATCAACAAAATTACTTTAAAAATACATAGGAAGCGCCTTTTAGCAGGATTTGTATTGGAATTTATTGTCAGGTCAGGGTCATATAATCACCGTCTAATTATTGAACTAAAGGAAATCAATATTTTGAACGGGATGAAGCACCAGAGATTTTTTAAATAATACATTATTGATCAACAAAATCACTTTAAAACATACAACGGGAAGCGTTTCTTTGCAAGATCGGCGTTTGAATTTATTGTGAGGGTAGTTTAAACATCCCTTAAATATAGAAACAAGGAGATCAAAATTTTATACGCATTAAAGCACCATCGATTTTTTCTATTAATACATTGATTAACAATATCACTTTAAAACATGGATAGGAAGCGTCTTTTAGCAGGATTTGCATTATAATTTAAAGTCAGGGTCGTCCAATCATCCCCTAATTATTGAATCAAAGAAATCGATATTTTAAACGGGATGAAGCACTAAAGATTTTTTCATCAATACATTGATCAATAAAATCACTTTAAAACATATACAGGTAGCGTTTTTTTAGACATCCTTGTCGCCTACACCTTCCCTATTTACTTTAATATGATTCCTATCCTCATAGATTAATCAGAAAACTTTGTGATTTTTGTCATTAAGAAATGTCGATATTCCGGATTAAATATTCAAGGGATGATAAAACAACCATTGAAGTAAATGCACATATATAATAACCGTGCTATGCACGCTTCCTTTACTTATTTGAAACTGATTTCATACCCTAGCAGTTAAATAAAAAATCTCCAGTGACTTTAGTTACTAAGAAATGATGATTTCCATACTTGGATGTTTAAAGTATGAAAACACCCCCATAAAATGCTGTATACCCGAAAACCGTTAATTTTTCTAGATCTTAAATATGAACCTTTTGTGCCGGTAAGACTGATAGTCAAAATGTGGAACCTTTAGCAAAATCTAACAAAGACTTTAGGAGAAAAAAAACTTTTCACTAAAATAAGCATTTTGCTATTAAAATACATGTAACAATTGAAACTTTGACAATTTTTTGTTAAAAAACTGTCAATTTTTCTTACTTTTTTCTTTCGGACTATTGTTTCGCAGGTTCGGAAATACAAAAAAATTAGATTTTGAATTTTTCACAAAAAACCACTTACTGTAAATTTGGTGCGGGGTTCTTTGTTGCAAATCACATTTTGAAAGGATGTCTAGTTTTTGTTTTATTCGTAAAAAACTGCATTAAAAATAGAAACATTTAATTTTTAGGCAAAAAAAACAAGGTACGGAAAAAATGAATGAACAAAATTTGTTGACCCAAAAAAGAGCTAAAAATTCGTCATAATATGTTTTTGATAGCCGCGTAGTTTTTGTTTTAATCGTAAAAAAGAACATTAAAAATGAAAAATATATTTTTTTTTGAAGCCGCACAAGACACGGGAAAAAATTGATAAATAAAAGCTGTTCACCTGAAAAGGATCTAAAAATTTGTTATTGATAATTTTCAGATGGAACAAGTACATTTTCTTTTAATCGTAAGAAAACAGATTAAAGATGAAAAAATTGAACTTCTGGAAAAACGACATAAGAGACGAAAAAAATGATGACACAAAAGTTGTTCAATCACAAAATATCCACAAATTTGTTCTAAGCTCTTGTTATAAAAACATATTAAAAACAAAAAATTACCTTTTTGGAAAAAGGACACAAGCTACAATAACATTTTATTTAACACAATTTTGTACCTAAATTATATCTACAAATTTTCTTGAAACCAGTTTACGCTAGGATGCGTAGTTTTAGTTTAAATTGTAAAAAAATAACATTGAAAATAAACAAATTAATTGATCGCAAAACGACACAAATTGCAATAAAATTGTAAGGCAAGATATGATACATATGTAGAAAATTGTCAGAATTTCCAAAAAAATAAATCAACTCTGTAATTTTTATTGTTCACAATTGAAGAATTTGCAATTGAAGATCCAAACAATTGAACAAACTTCAATTTTACATCTTCAAAATGAAAAAAATTTAAACAATGAAGAATTTTCCATTGTGAATCTTCAGGATTGAACTACATATTCTGAGAAACGTTGAAAATTACATTATTTTAAATAAAGACATTTCAATATAATGAATATTCAACTATAAAACTTGAAGAATGAAGAATATTTTATTCTATGTTTTCAAAATGCAAGAACTTTAAATTGTAACTCATTAAAACGGTACAACTTTAATTTTAATTCTTTAAGATTTTCTTTCTGATGATTTATAAATCTTAAAAAATGAAAAACTTTCCGTTACAAATTTTCAAAATGAAACAACCTATTCCAAAAAAAACTTCGACAATTACATCATTTTATGATGTGAACATTTCAAATCGACGAATTCGTACAGTTTGAAAATTAAACTAATGAAGAAACGTTGAAAATTACATATTATTGAAATATAAATCTTGAAAATTGAATAATTAATAATTCCATATTTTCAAATGCAAGAATTTTTAGTTGTAACTCTTCAAAATTGTAGAACTTTGAATTGTAAATCTTTAAGATTGAATAGTTTTTATTTTGGAAATGTAGAATTGAAAGTGATGCAAGTTTTAAGTTTTACAATTGATAATTCTGTAATTCTGTGATTCTGGTGATTTACATTTGACATTTTTTCTATTTCGAACATTTATAACTGAAAACTTTTCAGGCTGATTTTCAAAATGATCTAAATTTAAGGATACATATATATCTTAAAAATTGAAGAAGCTTCAATAGCAAAACTTAAAAAATAAATAATTTTCCATGGTAAATCTTCAAAATTGAACAGCATGTTCAAAAAAAAAATACATTCAAATTTACATTATTTTAAACTATGAACGTTCCAAATTATTGAATCTTCAATTGTGTATCTTAAAAATGAAAGAACTTTCAATTGTAAATCTTTAAAATTAAAGATTTTTTAATCGTAAATCTTAAAAATTGTACTGTTCTCAGAAAACGTCCAAAATAACATACTTTTGAAATGTAAATCGTGAAAATCAAATAATTTTTAAATATATTTTCCAAATTCTAAAATTGAAGGATTTTGATTTATGCATCTTTAAAATGAAAGAATCTTCAATTGCAAATCGTAGAAAATAAAGAATTTTCCATTCTAAATCTTCAGAATTTAAAAACATATTCCGAAAAAGCACGTTCAAAATTACATCATTTTAAGCTATAAATATTCCAAGTAACTGAATGCTCAATTGCAACTCTTAAAAACAGAAGAATTTTTAGCTGCAAATCTTCATCTGACAAAGATAATTTTCATATTTTTCAATTTACATTTGAAATTGATTTATTCCATTTAAAGATTCTATGTTAAAAATGTTACATGTTTAAGATTCTAAACTTTGCACATTTAATGGTCAGAGAAAATAAAAAATTAATCAGGGAAGAATTAGGGCATTTAGGAAATAAAGTTTTACGGCCTCAACTATTTTGTGGAAAATTCTTCTTTTTGGGTTGACTTCAACTGTTTTTTATTTGGAACTGAAATCTTTTCCATAAATCTTTTGTTTTTGAGAATTAGACTACTTGGTTGAAGGTTGAATCAATTTGTTGGAAAAAATTGTGTCGAGGATTCATAAATTTAGTTGAAAATTATTTTTGTTCCCTGAAGATTTAACTATTCCAGTTGAAGATTCATGATTCAAGTTAAAAATTCATCTCTTTGTCTTTGTTAAAAATTTACTTTTTGATGGACTTTTTATCTTCTGGCTCAAAAGTTCAACAGTTTAGATGAACGCTTTTTTCTTTCGTGACTGAAAAATCATTCTTTGTTGAAAATTTGACTTTTCGGTAGAAAAAAAATTCTTCTTGGTTGAAAATTCATCTTTATCGCTTTAAAATTCATCTCTTTTGGTAGAAATTTTATTATTATTTGTTGAAAATGTTAGCTATTTTATTTTTTGTTGAGAATTCATCTTTTTAGGTTGTGAATCAAGTTAAAAACTCAACTATACAGGTTAAAATTGATTTATTTGGTTGAAAGTTCGTTTTTGTTGTTGTTGAAATATTATATATATATATATATATATATATACAGGGTGTCCCAGTACTCAAAAAACATATTTGTATTTTTGAATTCTAACAAAAAAATGGCGTCGAAAATAATTATAAAAAAATTGTTCTAAAGTTAATAATTACCGAGTTATTAATAATTAAAGATTAACCAATCAGAAGCACGCGTTAAAAGGTCGACAGTCCATGTGCCATCGACAAGAGTGTGTGCATAAGCAAGTTCATTTCGTATAATTTCTCCTCGGATCGCTTTTGCAGTAGGTTGTGACTGGTGCAACTTCACACGTCAACGAGATA